>JAQQAE010022311.1:0-10284 GCA_029823295.1 Pseudamia nigra | reverse complement strand
ATATTTAAATTTAGTTAACTGGTGATTTATTTAGCTACTGTCCTCAGAGATCGGCACAGTTGGTGTCGTTGGACTAGCAGTTTATGAGTTGCAGGAGATTAAAATGTATGATGAATGGTTATAGTTTCTGTAATCGTTGATGCCTCAGAGTATTTTTTTTCTGGTAAAAGGTGACATTCTCAATTGACTGCATTCTGATTATCACCTGTATCACTTGCCTTTCATAGCAATATTTGCCTCAGCTGGGGATGTGTGTGCATGGCAGTGTGCCACATCAGACGTCTGCTTCATATGTCAAGGAGATAAGAAAGGACAAAAGTCGCCATAGAGGTGAAAAGGCTGGCAGACTGGAGATCACACGGCAGAGGGAAACACTACTAAGAGAGGCTTTTTGGCATAGAGGAAACATTTCCATAGCACTAAAGAATCCACCAAGTCTATTGATGGTTATAGATTAAATGTACACAATCAGTTCTAAGATATGGATGGCATGGTTTGTGTTTTTTTACTTGTATGTTTTCCATTTTGCACAATAGGAGTGAATCAGTTCTATCTTTGCATTTAACAGTAACGCACCATGATCAGTAATTGCAATTTCAATTTTACTTATTAATTAGGGATATAGACAACTGCCGTGAATGTTGTACTGTTTAAACAGATTAATTATTGTTTTTATAATTCTTGTCATGTGAGCAAGCATGTTTTTCATTGTTATTATTGCACCAAATCAGTCCCAGTTCTTTACTTTTGTACCGTAATGCAACGTGTTTATAGTTTACACAGCCCAAAGGATTAAAGGTGCTGTCTATGATGCTAGTAGTGGTGAACGGATATAAATGATTGAACATTCAACCTGCCACTCAACACAGCGTGCAGCCTCACAGTATCTGTTCTTTTTTACCTGCACCAGATGTTGAAGGAATCTGAAATGCAGGTTTCCTTCTTACTCATCCTGTGGTTAGTTAAGCTACTGTTACCGAAACCGATACTGCTACAACTGTTTTCAACTCCGTGAGTGAGTACACGACACGAGGACAGGTGACCTGCCGTGTTGACTGGCAGGTCACCTGTCTAATCATTTACAGTGGACTGTGGAAAACCATGGGCTTCTCGCTAGTTTGCCAACATTGTCGACTGCACCTTGAGTATTATTATTATGATTGTAGGATATTGTTTTTGCTCGTGTCTGTCTGTGTAGGTGTGTGTGACTAACATAATTCACAAATTGATCCTTTGATTTTTATGACACTTGACTGACAGAGAATATCCTGAAGTGATGCATCTGTCTTAAAAATTAATAGTCACATGGGTTTCAGTCAGTGACAGGTGGGTAAGATGGATATTTTTTCATCGTGCAGGGTTTACAACCCTTTCATTCATATATACTTCAGTCATGTCAAATATATGCTACTATAGCATATATACATACTAATGTTTCTTTAAATTAGTGGCCATTTTTGTTTATCTGACCCGTGACAGAAAACAGGTAGGATTATTTCATTATTTTTCTTAGTTCATCATAAGGAAATGCCATAGACGTTAACCAGATATGTGATCACTTTGCCGGAAATGAAGTGAAACCTGAGAATGAGTTTGGTGTAAACATGATGTCCGGTTTTTGTTGCCTGGTAGGAAGACTATTTCTCTGTAAAGCGACCCTCAACCAGCGACATGGGAGACCTGGCTTCTTGTACAATAATGTGAGGCAGTATGTTATACCTAAGCTGCTGTCATATCACGTTTGTCATCCATCATCACATCTGATCTGTGATAGCACAGGTCAGTGCAATGCTGCAAGTGTAGCACAGACATAGCTCTTTACTTGTGTCAAAAAGCAAAACAGTGAAACATTCGCAGCAGCTGCCTGGGCATCTTGACGTAGCAGAGTGGTAATCAAAACAATAGAAAGCACTGTCGGTCTTGTTTCTGCTTGGCAGCTGGACTACTCCGGGTTTTTAAAGGAGAGCAGTAATTGCTATCTTTTGGAAACGAAAGTGGTGTTTACATTTTCCGTGTGTCCCCTGCTGAATGACAGAGACAGCTGTTTATAGGTCCTGACCAAAATGCACAGGCATATATTTGTCCTTTTTTCCTTTGCCCTTGCATGTCACATGTCTCAAATGCTGTTTGTCCGTTCAACGTGAAGCAACTGATTTTCTCTTTGCCAAGGGAACAACTATGTCACGTTTCACTCGTGTCAGTTTATTTCCAAGCAAGAGGCATGTGCGTGTTTGGCTTGGCTATGACCAAATGTGTACATATGCAGACAATATCACCGTGAAAGAGATCCCTTTACTGTAACTCAGCACTGGCGTTCTCTGTTGAATGACATTATGCAGGTGCACAGAGAGTTCAGCTCAGATGCAATAACATTCATCTTCTTTAAAACTTAATCTATGTATCCTCATTGCGTAGTTAATAGTTTCTGTCATTTAACCTAATTTGGTTTGAAAAACTGCAGCATTCTCTGAAAGCTAAATGCTTGCTGTAACTGAAATTCAGATGCTGCTGCACCACAGGACCCAGCAAATGTTGTTTTGAGATAATTGAGCCACAACCATATATATAATGCTCATGTTATATCTGATGGACTTGGCTCAGGTTCATTTGGACCCGTCTGTGTATCTGCAGAGACAAAGCAGCGAGCGACACTGAATGGGAAGGAGTTATGGTTTGGTTTGTGGCTACTGAAACATTTGGCAGCAGTTTCTTGCTCCATAGGTGGAGGCAGACAGGAACAGCAATACAACTGTAACAGACTGTTGACCTCTACCAGAGCACCTGCAGGGCGAGATTATTAAGTAACGAGTCCCTGGTGAGAATACCAGCCATCCTGCCAGAAGTTCTCCATGGGAGGCTGCTGCTGATTTGGGTGATACAGTAAATGCATGAAATTGTGGCTGTTATTTGACTGGAGCAATGCTTTTAGTTGTCAGGCTCAGTATACTATAATCATGTCTGGAGTACTCTTTCATAGAATCAGCAATAAATTAATTCTCTACATGGCTTTTTCAGCAGTATGTGAAAAACAACTTACATTTCCAAAATGGGTCATGTTTTGTCGAGCTTGTACAGCTTCTGGTTTAATGTAACACATTTCTATATTATGATGTGTTTATTCCAATATGTGGCATAAGATATCATACTTTGTAGATAATGACATTATAGCTCTAAATGTAAGCTTAATTATAGCTACTAATTCACATGTTAACATTGTACATCCTGCCTTCAAATATGCATGGAGAGCTACGTATACTGTTAAATACAACACAAACAGTGCATATAATGTTGGACACATAGCATAAGTCAAGTGGTTTATTTCTGGCTTAAATATTGAGACACAGCTGGTGATTTTATTGAAGGTCTGTGTCTTTAAAGCAGTGTTTAAATACAGTAGTGTGATGTAGCTATGTAGTTACAGTTTTGGCACGACCTGTCGATGCTCAATGGCGAAGTAACACAGAGGGAAGAATTTACAGGTCAGCAGGGCTCACAGCTGAGATTTTATGGCAAGATTTACACCCTGTGCAATTTTACAAGCAGAGGGAGGATTTGTTAACCCTTTCTTGAACGAGATGAAATAGGTTATTCCTCTCTCTTTCTGTCCAAATTTATATTGAGGAAATCCAGAGAGCCACGCTTTTGACACCTGTATTACACTAGGAGGTAACACTATTGCCCAGTGCACAAGGCAATTAATCTTGTCAATGTCAAGTGCATTGGGAAAGAGGATGAAACAAAGATTTGACCTGATTGGCTCTGAAAAGGTCTCACATTTGGGCCCGGTTGGGAAAGAGGAGGGTTACAGGGGGAAACGTTTGGCACATGCAAGGACAGATGCACAAAGCTTTGATTTATCTGTCTGACTCTCGTCATTCCCACGGAGCCGCAGTATGGCTACATTCATGGGTGTCCAGAATAAACACACATTAATTGGCCAATTAATTACAGGGACAAATACAGGGGGCTTTGAGAAGGCCATTTTGATTGCACATTGTTCACTGGCTTTTATAGTAGCTTTTATGAGCTTGTGTGTATGCATATGGGTTAAAATGATGTTCTGATGTTCTACAAGGGGTAATGTAGGTCAATTCATCCTCTGAGCATTACATAGAATTGCTGTAGTTGGCCAGAGCACAGCCTCATTCACATATCTATAACCTTACGTCTTTCTCTGGAGAGGAAACCTTACCTCTCACCAGGGACACACAGATTCTTTCTGTTCCAGGATGCTAACACACCAGGGCTAGGTCATCTTCCTGGCTTGTGCCTAGCCCCCAAACTTCTAAAAATGCTGTTTCAGTGTCATACTAGGTCAAAGCCACACTACTCAAGTGTCATGTGTCAGTAAGGGTCAGCTGACACGAAATCACTTGACTCATTGAGGTATGTTTCTGGGCAGGAGGTGAGTGGCCATGGTGACTGTTCCAGGTATTGTGGTTTAGTCATCCAAATAATGGGGTTTCCTCTGGCTCCCAACAGTCCAGAAATTTTCAAACACACTCTCCTGGCATTTTAGGTCAGCTTGAGGAGGAGACAGTTTGAGAAATGTTGAGAATGTAAATACCGCCAAAAGGGCATTTTGGATCCAGGATACTAGATTGAAGCTGTTGCCTGGAGTAAGCTCTGTGTCTGTCTGCAGTTCCCTCCAGCACGGAGATGGAGAAGATGACATGGCAAACTCAGAGTGCAGGCTCAGGGAGGTTTTCTGGGGAGGAGATGCAGCCCTAAAAAGTGCAGAACACAGAGGCGTGGTAGTGGGAGGCTGCACCACTTACAGCACACTGTTACTGCCTGCCATCCATATTCTGATTCTCCACATTCTCATTCTGGGCGCAACCAATTTAGATACATTTATCTGTGTCCACTTAATGGAATGCCAGCAAGCAGCACATTGACAGTAGTCTGATATTATACAGACGGTAGTGTGTAGGACCTTAGTGTAATCTGTTATGTGTGGTGAGTGATATGAGGCGTAAGACTTGCCAAGGGCTACAGTACCCAGAGTGAGCACCCTCTGGATCTTTGCACAGTATATTCTCTCTGACCTCAAATATTTGGTTTGTAAAATGAACCAGGGTTTATTCAAAGTAGATTTTCATCCTCTCCTATTCACTTGTTGGATAATGCATTAATGAAACACTCTATATCTGTAAACATAGGATGGATGCAATCTGCTCCGGATGAATAATACAGCCAAAAGTCCAGATGAGACTGTGAAATTTCTAAGAGCCAAGACTAATAACAGCATCCATTAGGAGATGAGAACATTGAAAAGGCAATGTTGGCCTATTGAGGAGCCAAAGCAGTAGGCGCCCGGCTTACATGGAAACACTGCACAGACATTCAGCTGATCAGTGGGAATTGAGCTCATAGTTTAATATAGATTTATCATCTTCACCACATAAAAATGCAAATTCAGATAATATCATCAGCCCTCTTTCCTCTCCTTAGAAGTTGTTAAAGTCAATGAGCTCTTAAAACTTATCGCTGAAGACATGGTAGAGATTTGGATGTTATGAAGAGCTGTTGGGAGGTTCCCATGGGAGTGCCTTGGCTTAGTTTCTATAGACATTCAGTGACTGCATTTCCTGTGTTTGCCTTTGGCTCCAGTGTTTGTGTACTGTGTGGTAGGAGTTGATTTTTGCTGGAATAGCTCTGTAATGGTTATTTTTGCCAATGATATGCTACATTCTATGACTGGTTACCCGTGTAATGCCACCTGTGTCCCTTTTGTATTGTGTGGCAGTTGAAGAGAGGCATAATGCAGTGTGAAAATTATTGTCACTCTCACTCAGGTTGTACTTCAACTTCCTTCTTCTCTCATCTTTGTAAGTCTTCTACAGAAAAATCTCCTTTATGGTATTCAGTGCCTAATTGCCAGACTGCTTAATTAGGGATGTTACCCAACACAAATCTTACATTCATGCATTGAGGACATCCATCCTGTCTCAGAGAAGCTTGCAGTTTCCTTATTGGCCCAGTCCCCCAGCATGTGCAGTATTTGTGATGAAGCTAGTTTGCCATCTAGTGGCACATGCACAAATGACCATTTAGTCACATGGACTCTATGATTGAGTGTCTGTGAGGGAAGCCTTCATGGAAAGCTTTAGCCAAGAAACTATAGGTGCAATCTCAGCCAGCTGAGCTGTGTCTTAAGTCGGCTGCAGTGTCAGCCATCTCTTTATACGTCCCTGAATATTTAGATGGCTGGGAGTTAAAGAGAGCATTGTGTGCCAGTCAGAATGGTGAAAAATGCTAAGCTGCATTTGAGCCCCTGCCAGGCAGCTGTCGGCTTTGCCGTTCTCTTCCTGCCCCGACCGCTCCTCTTAACCCTCAGTAAACAACTGGAACAAATCCTATTTTATTAAGGCTTTTACCAAGTGCAAGGGATCTCTGCAAGCTCCAATGCCCAGGCATTTTCTGAGCTTGTGCAGTGTCCTAAGATGGCATCCAGTGAGGGCAGTGAGAAGTATGAAATTTGCACTGTCTGCCTCTAATTGGATGCTTAATCAGAAACAGGTGAAACTGTGTTCTGTGACATTTCACACAAGCAAGATAATCAATATTTGCTTCATAGCTGATTTGACACAGTGAAAACAGGTTGGTTAAAGATTTTGACAACTGCAGCATATTAACTGCATAACTAGCATGAATCTGCAGAGTTTTTGTTCCTTCCACCACATGATTAAATTTTGAAGCACATGCCCAAAAGCAGCTGGGCTGATGTGTATAGAAGAAAGTACAGTATTTACTGTAACTGGAGCCAAGAATGTACCTGTTTTATAGATTGCATGTTCTTGCAAAAACATAATTGAATAAGTAAGGATTATGCATCATTTATTCTTGGATTTATAAAAATAAAAATGTAAGGAATCCTTGTAAGAAAAGTGTGACTTTAGAGGAAGTCCATTGCTGGAAAGCATTGCCAAAGTATTCTGTGTTATTTAGATAGTTGAGTAAGCCATGCTGAAGGTTAATGTGGTTATGGAGTTGCTGCAGAAATCTTGGCATTTATCTTCTATATAGTTTTTGTTGTTATTTCCTAGACTTGCTGGTTCCTATGGTTCATGGTGCAAACTTTAAATGAGAAATGAGAAGATATTAGCATGGGGAATGGATGACATTTCAAAATTAATTACAGCATAAATTAGCTTTTGCCAGCAGTCTGAGTAATTGTCTGTATCTTGTCTGAATCTGGATACAATAAGTGTTCCTGGGGGACTGAAGGTTCACTGAAAGACTGAAGTGATCAAATATATGTGATTGTAAAAGTCTCAGTCCTTTTCTTCCATCTTTCACAGGTCAGAAGCAGAGATGCATTTTCTCTGGGGAATAGATATTGTGACAGGCTATCCTGCAGAAAACATCCTCTTCCCTGCCTCTCTATGTGTGCGTGCCAGATGTGTGTGTGTGTGTGTGTGTGTGGATGCACAAGTGCACACATTCCTTTTTCCATCATGAGGTCACTGTCCACTGTTAGAAAGCTTTTAATGGGCAGTCTGTATGACAAAAGTAAACATTGTAAAGCTACCGCTACTTACTGTGCGCTCTGTGAATTGTTAAACGATATGCTCTTATTAACACAATTTATCTCTTACGCAGCTTTTGTGCACATTTGTTTACCAAACAAATACAGCTGTTGCTCATAGGCTCCATAATCAGTTCCAGATTAACATCCTACAGCAGTTAGACAAAAGTCTCAGGTGGCCTGAGTACATGTCCCCAGAGGGAGATGAGGTTTAGCTCCGGCAGAATGAGTGGGCGTGGCATGTGAGTGTTTCAGTCAAGAAAAGGTCATCTCTCCCATGAGCTGTGTCACGTGGCTGCAGACCATCTTGGCTTGGTGACGTTACATCATTTCCCAGTATGTCAGACTTGTGACACATTTAAGACAATAAAAGGAAGGCAAGGATGTGTAGGGG
This sequence comes from Pseudamia nigra, assembly GCA_029823295.1. Classification (NCBI taxonomy): domain Eukaryota; kingdom Metazoa; phylum Chordata; class Actinopteri; order Kurtiformes; family Apogonidae; genus Pseudamia; species Pseudamia nigra. Next base: position 2,359 of record JAQQAE010022311.1, on the reverse strand, counting down.
TTAGATAGTGAAATATACAATATATATTCCAAGAATTTCTTTTTGTAAATTAGGAGCAAAATATTAAAAATCTGAAATAAACCTCTGCTCAAAATACTAGTGGTTAACCTTTCAATTGGAGCTGCATAATCCAGCTCATCGCAATATAAACTGTATAATAGCGAAAGGAATACATAATCACAATCACAAAAGGATTTATGCTGTGATCTAAATCTCAGAAATGGAGAAACAATACAACCTCTGTAGTTGTGATACAGTAGGTCCTGATCGGTTGCTTTTATATTCATATTTATCTTATATTGCATTTATATTCATTGAAGATCATGTATTTATTTCAGTTTCTTTCGGTATGTGTATGTTTGACCAAACAAGTAGACGACTCACAGATCACGATATTGTCCACAATAAATGCAGTGTGGCTTTTTCACTATATCATGCAGCTTAAAGACGAGGACCAACATTACTGTCAATGGGAGCAGGGACAGTAACTTTAAAGCTGTTTTGTGCCGTAAAGAAAGATAAACAGAAATACAAAAAAATGTTTTGTGTTTGAAATTGAAATAGTAACAAATCAGATGTCAACAACATCTGCTAACCTCTGTGTCTGTTTGTAGAAGCAAAAATAGAAAAATGGGCCAGTTTGGCTTTTTGTGCTATCAAGTTGAAGTTTCCCTTGTGGTATCCGTTTCAGAAGAGTTCTGCTTATCTTCTGACCCCCTTTGACAGGGGCATTTGTCAGGTGGATTATAGGGATTTTTGATGCCGTATCTGCTTTATTGTAAAAAAAAAAAATAAAAAAATGCATTGCATTTGGCCTTCTATACTTTTTCCACCACTGTGTTATCCCAGTATGGGCAGACAGACATGGTACGTCTCAGAGAGCATGTTGACATTTGGGATAAGGATTACGGAGTCATCATAAATGAGTGCCTCAGCTGTGTGTCACTGTCGCTGTTGACTTTGCTCAAAGATTGGGGCTTGTGTTGCAGGACTGAGGCAGGCCTCATGTCTGTGTTTCCTTTCACACTTTACAACTCATAGCAGAGTTCAAGTCAATGGAGGCTGGGATCCATGTGGATTAAGTCAGAAGTTCAAAATATACTGTCAGTCTGCAGAGGTCTCCTCCTTGGCACACTGCAGCTTTTCTACTAATATTAGTAAAGCCCTGGTTAATGTGTAGTGCTGTTCACATTTCCTGTACTACATTGTTGTCAGAATTGAAACATAAATAGAACATGTGAATATGTCTGGTCTTGCCAAACTAATGACTCAGAAAGCTGGTTTATTTCTATCTACTATTTCTCCATCTTTCTCCTCCAGAATCTCTTCATGTTTCTCCAGCTCCTTCCTTCTCTCATCCCTCATTTCCTTCCTTGCCTTCCTCTATCTCTCCCTCCCTCTAATCTCCTGCAATGACCTGAAGGAGGGCTTCACACTGCAGCGCTCAAATAATAATCAAGCACTGGGATGTTGTCAAATTTATAGGACACTGAGCGTTGCATAGCAACAGAGATTGCCAGGGTGATCCAACAGGCGCTGGAAGTTGGGTGAGGAAGAAACGGGGCGAGTGACAGGAGACAAGCGAAGGAAGGAAACATGACAGGAGACAAGAAAAGCAGGAGAGGAGTTATGTTATTATACACCAAAAAAGAGATGAATGAGGGACAGAGAAGCAGAAAAGGAAATGAGAAAGTTGGAGTTTCATTTAACTGACAGAAAAGACATACCTGGCTAGTCCAAACCATCTGTGTGCATCTCACTTATCATCATTTTGTTGACGTTTTTTTACATTTTGGTCTAGTATATGGTCTGAATTTGACTTTAATATTATTTACTAGAGGTCATAGTTTTAGTTTATGGGAAATCCCGCAAAATAAAGGAACACATTTCTTGGTCTGCTGCAGCCACCTCACGTTTCCTTTCATTTCATTTGACTTTATGTTGAAATTCTTGTTTTGGTTCACCGTTCAGTTTTGTTGCCTAGAGACTGTGTTGGACTCGGAGTCAACTCTGACACGCTGCTGGTGTTTCATCTACATAGTTAACCAGGAGAACACTCCAAACAAAAGGGCAACAGCTGGAAAGATTACCAAGTTACAAAATACTATATACTGTACAATATAGTATTTTAAATGGAAACCAGGCAGTTTCGGTTCCTCATGAAATATATAAGCTAGATATGCAGTGGTTAACAGATTTATCAGACCACCTTCCAATGTCAGGTTTAGCCACATGTGCCCAAAATTAACAGTGCTGGTAATTACCAAGAGCATTTTTGTGAGTCTGTAATGGATAATCCACCAGTATGTTGTTTTCAGTGCTAAAACATAATCATTGTCTGTATTTATCTTTAATAAAA
>JAQQAE010022310.1:0-10284 GCA_029823295.1 Pseudamia nigra | reverse complement strand
GGAATAAAGTTCTTGTGTGTGAACCGCCGGTTTCCTCGCCGTTTTTACTCCACATGGCCGCCCAGCGCCACAATATTGTCATAGTTGTATATCTTGACAGTTTTACAACAAACTGCTACTTTCTTGGCTTGTGAGGTTAGCTTGTAAATTCACCAGCATCATGAGTAAATGGTGCATAATTCAGTCAGGATCAGAAAAATGCCTGCTTCTCATCACTAACGGCGATGCATTTTTTTCACGGTGCAGTCTGCCCATGTTTCTGTCTTAAGCACTGATTTCCTCGTCCTCAGACTTCATCCATCTGTGCACATTACTCTCGTCACTAGTGTGATCTTCATGAACATCCGAGCAGACTGCACCCTCCTACGTCAAGAGCTCCTCGATGACACGTACACCTGCCATAATGAAGACATTATAAAACACCTGTACAGAGAAACACCTGCTCTAATGTGCAGTTTTGCATTACTTTCTGGACAGACCCCGTACTCTTAGTGCCAAATTATCTCCTACTTTCGTACATTTTAGCATTCACTTTTATAACTTGTATGCCTAAAAGCCTGACTTCACTTTAGGGACTCTTAAATCCTCCTCTTTGAAAAGTAAAAAAACAGGGCATCGTGATACACTTGAAGGTTTTCGATAACTTGCCTCTAAGCTCATGGTTGAAGTTTTTATTATGGGAACAATCATGGCTACTACAGCACCTTAAAACACATTGTAGGTCAGTGTGACAGAGGCAGAAGTGACTGGACCACAACAGTCTGTCTCATCCGAATAAACCACCGAAGCTCACGGACTGGTTTTAGATACATTATGTCTCTCTGAAAGTAAAACACATTGATCAGCTAAACGTGAGCAGCATAAAAGGTGAAAGCAGCTTATTAAATACCAGGCTGCTGAATTAAAGTGATGTGTCTAAAATTCTTAACTCCCTTCTGTCAAAATTCGGTAAAAGGATATTTGCACCATTAACAGGACTTTGTACTGTTCTTTTTAAATTCCGCTTGTACAGTGTTATATGAAGGGCACCTAATTTCAAATTGTGTTCTTAATTGATCCCTTTTTATCTCTGCTCCCTCTCGGCTCAGCTGCCCCCTCCTCTGTCCTACATCGGGTCGTCGTAGTTGTAGGTGGGGGCTGCTGAGTACTGGTTCTGCTGCATGGCTCCCTGCGCGGCGCCCATGGCTGCCTGTTGAGCCGCCTGCTGCACATGGGGGTTCTTCCAGGCCCCGGTGGCCCACTCCTCCTGGGCTTTACCCAGACTGCCCCCGCTGCCCCGGTAGAAGTTGTGAACCTGTGAGCAAAAAGAGCAGGAGAGCTCCAGGGCGGATGTTTTTTGCTGATGCTGCAGAGATTCAAATGAAGTGTTTAGTCACCTTTGAGAGGGCGATGAAGGAGAGCACGGCAACCGCAGTAAACATGATGGTGGGGATCAGCATCACTACGGCAGAGCCGATGTTGGTGCTGAAGAAGGTGATGGTAGCCAGCCAGCCACTGATGGAACAGCAACAAAGTCAGAAACAACAAGGGGTCTGATGTGATGATACGTTTGTGATGCCAAACAGGCTGAAATTATGTTAGCAGACAAGATAAATGATTATACTTTTATTCATTCATTCAGCAATATAAAAACGGCAGCACTGTTACTGTACACTAGGGACTGAATCCAAAAGTTAGTCAACCCCCATGGGGTCCCACGTTACAACGTCCAACTTTAGAGCTGAAAGAAACATTTTTACAGCCCAGTAGAAACAACAGTTTGGTTTCTAGGTTTTATTTCCACATTGGTGAGCAGTGTATGAGGAGTGAATTAAAGGTGCAGTCGACAATGGTGGCAAACTAGCTACTAGCAGATGGTTTGTGGCGGAAGGATATAAATGATTAAAGAGGCGGACTGACACAGCTTACAACCTCACAGGAGGCAAGCCTTTTATTTTATTTTGTGTTTTATAAATCTAAAAAAGCCGGTGCAATTCAATGTTTTTGTTGAAGTTCTCTCAAGTTTGTAATTAGCTTTTATATTTTTGAAGGCTGTCTTTATTCTGGCTCACAGGTTTCACTGAATGAAATTCATTTTTTGCTGCTAGATTTAGTCTTTTTCTTGGTTTTCATGAACTGTGATATTTCAGCCTCTGTTCTCTTTCCTCAATGTTTAGTCCTATTGTTTTAGTCCTCCTCACTGCTCCGGTTTGTCTGCTTAAGAGCTTCTTAAGAGCTTCTTTAGCAGACAAATCACTAGTGAGGAAATTCTTGGAATTTCTTGGAATTTCCTCACTAGGATCAACTCTTCAGCGCTTCAGAGATACAGCTCTGATGTATGACTCACGCCGTTTATGACACGTGTGTGACGACAGTTAGATTTCTTACCACACGCCCCAGCCTGGAATGCCAACTGTCTGGATAATACTGATCACAACCTGGGCCATGAAGACGAAGAAGAACGCCATGAAGTTGAAGGAGCTATCGGTCCTGCACAGAGAGGCCGGTTAGAGTCGCACACAAGCTGATTCAGCAGAGCAGCGGGAACAAACGCAGTGGAACCTGCTTACTTGAAGGCCTTGTAGATGGGCCTGAACCAGCAGACGTAGGAGCAGGGGGTGAAGAGGATGAGCCACAGGATGGCCATGCCAAAGTTAGTCGCTCCACCGCCGCCGCACATCCACGCCAGACAGCCAATCAGGTTCACCGCCAGAGTGGCACTATTTACTGTCCACATCACAGAGAAGGAGATGACAAATAACAAATGTCCACTATGAATATGAATGAGCTCAAACGTCCACATTACTCATAAATCACAGTGAATCTCAACTAGTCTACGCTACTATATTCAGCTCTCTGTTAAAGCTACGAGAACTGAACAGACTGACCGTACTAATCTACTTTATCAACAAACCTTACATTCAAAGAAACAACATGTGTTTAAGTGAAAATTATGTCATAAAATCAACATTTTCTTATCTTATGGGGCAATGTAGCTGAAGGAGTGTCTGAATTATTGTTTAAGATTTAGCTCTGCTACAATATTCTAGTTTCACATCAGCTCAGTATCAGGTCAAATAATGTTGCTGTGATTTTGTGTATTTTTTTGCTATGAAGCACACACTTGTTAATGTTTTAACATGGAAATAATCTCCATTTGTTTAAAATCATTATACACTAGTTTGTTGTAAAGTAGTTATTGTGATGTTATACAGCAGCGGATGAAAAGAGTAATCTGCTATTTGGACGAAAGTCAGTGGACGGCTGGCTGTTTCATCAACAGGCAGAGGTGGGTAGTACAAAACAAAACAAAACAAAATTTAATATGACATTTTTGGGGGTGCGCCTTATAATCCGGTGCGCCTTATAGTGCGGAAAATACAGTACTCAGGTACATGTACTCATTTACATGTACTTGAGCAATTTCTCCTTTAAATGTACTTCTTAGAGTAGTTGTTCTGCAGAATACTTTTTACTCTTGTTCAATTTGTGATGTGATTTGTGATTTAAAAAATGACTTATTCTCTGAAATAAATACAAACATAAAATAATCAAGTAAGTTAACAAAGTGAGCAGAAATTTACAAAAATGGTCACCAAAATGAACAAAATAATTTCAAAGAATGAACAAATCTTAACAAAATATCCAAGTATATTATAAAATACAAAACAAAAGAAGCACAGATGAACAAAATAAACAACAAAATGAGCAATGACGTGACTGAAATTGATTTAAAAAATCAATAAAAGTAAGTGAACAAAAATAAACACAATAAGCAACAAAAATTTAACAAAAAGGAAAATAATCAACACATTTAGCAAAGATGAACAAATTAAGCAAAACAGTCAACAAAGCTGAACAAAAATCAACAAAATAAGCAGTGAAACCAAAACAAAACAAAACATATCAAAATAATCAAGGAATTAGACAAACATTAATGAAATGCCTGTCAGAATGCATTTTATTACTCATTACATTATGAAGTTACTCACTCCTTAAGTAGTTTTTCTATTAGATTTTTTTTTACTCTTACTCAAGAACTTATGTTCATGAGTGTTTTTACTTGAGTCATTAGAACTATAAACAACATTTTTACTTGCGTACTACCCACCTCTGTCTAGACGAACATGGAAGTGTCTTAAAAATTCATTGGAATCATAGCTGTTCTAAATTTCTGCTCATAAGTACTAAATGAATTTAAAAACTAAGCAGTGTAATAAACAATGCAGGAAATAAATTCCATCCATCCATTTTCTAGAAATAAAATGATCAAAATAATCAACTGGGACCTGCTGGCTTTTAGGAGGCTGGTCCGCTTTGTCAAGACCCTCCTCCATAATCTACAGGTAGACCGAGAGCCAGGAGGATTTCCCAGGACCCCAGACACCCCAACAACAAATAGTTTCCCCTGCAGCCCTCAGTGAGAGGCTGCTGTTTGTTGTGAACCAACACAGAGGAGTTTCTTCCCAAAAGGATAAAACTGCTGAAAGAGGAAGGCGTGCACCCCCACATTACCCCTACGATGTGCCACATTTCATGTTGTTTATGTGTGGGTTTCATAGCATGTTGGTATTTATTTCTGTAGCATTTGCCTCATCTCTATTTGTCTTGTCTCTGTATTTCTTGTCTCTCTTGTCGGTGTTTCTGCACATTCTGGTACTGTAGGTACATGAGCTTGAACAAAATAATCCAAAAAAATGAACAAAAACAAGCAAACTGGTCACACTACTCCTATTTGTTTGGTTCATTTTTTAAATTAAATTAGTTAAAGCTGAGACAAGTAACAGACTAGTCGTCAGTAAGTAAATAAACAACTATCCTGAAAACTGGCAGATAGTCAGTTTGGGTAGTTTTAATTGTTAAAAAGGTACATTTCCAGTAAAGAAGCCCACATTCTCTTAAATGTGAGCAATATATTGTTTCTTCTTCTGTGACAGTGAAGTGAATTTTGGTTGTAATCATAGTCTATACATTAAAGATGGACAAACTCTCCATGACGTCACCCAGAGGTTTCTGAAAAGTACTACAGTAGCTCGACAAGGGGGCTTTGGCTACTGCCACACTGGCACTTCCATCACTCTGATCCAAAAATGGACTTAGATGTAGCGGGTGAAGGAGCTGAGTTGAGTTGAAATAAACTGACTCCAACACACCTGTCAATCAAAGTCCCTATGTCTTGATTATGCACAAATATCAGGTTGTGGATCATCTATACGGTGAGTTATATTAACTTCTGTTCAGGTGGAAATAAACCATAGAGACCAGACTGTAAACATGTTTATTTCTGCTTGAAAGATGATCATTTTAACATGGAACATGTGGATTGACCATACACCGTATATATTGGGATTGACTCACTTTAGATTCAGTCCCTAGTGGACACTGAAGGTACTGCAGTTAATGACACTTCAGAATTTAATTCACAGCTCATCCATGGAGGTTATCTTTTGGTTGTAACTAGGGATGGGCATTTTAAGAGATTTTTGAGATCAACTAATCAGGCTGTTTTAAGATGATTAGGTGATTAATTACAACATTGTCACCAATACACGCTCCCCACCCAAACCAAAATAATAAATAAAACTCTGACCAACAAGGAGTACATAACATTTTATCTGAACAGGTCAGACTTGACATACTTTACACAAATTTTTGAATGAAGTGCTAAACTCATATGAGTTATATTTTACTGCAAAAAAAGTTTGAAAAATATATTACATATATTTTTATAATGTTAAAAAGAAGTATTTGGTATTTTTAAGTGTTTAACTTACTCGCAAAATCAAACAGTGTGACAGCTGAGATAACACTGACAGTTGTTTTCTCTTGAACAAACTCATATGCAACCAGGTCCAAGTAACAGAACTACACATTTGATGAATTCTTTAACACTTTTATACAGTATTGTGATATTTTGTAGTCCAAGCTATTAACTGATTAATAAAAAAGGCACTGACAGATGAGTTAACAATGAGAATAATCATTGATGGAAGCTCTAGATTAAGTGCTACTGTATGTGCTTATGACCAAAAATAATCAGGTGAGATATGATAGTGATTCAGATGGATTTGGAAGTAAATGTCTACGTTCCTGTAGGTGGATTTGTGTCAATTGTGTATAACTAAATATTGCGTATACAGCAGCAGCAGTAAAGTCAGTCATAACAGCTAAGTAGACTTTAAAATGTCCGTAAACAGAGCTGTTTTCCTGACATTTAAATGAAAGTGAAGTTTCGACAGAATAAAGACAGACATGTTTCCTGTGTATCTCTGTCTCAGTGTCTGCAGATCTGTGATAACCGGAGCAGAGGAGGGGCAGCATCTCAACCGTTATGTTTGGCAGAAGTGTGAAGATATGTGGTTAGACGAACAGTGAGTCTGCGTACATACAGGCAGCTTTCATTTTAGTGTGCTGCCATTAGCTCAACAAGCTGTGGTTATTTAAAACAGGTGTAAATATCACCTTTCTCTATGTTCTACTATTTACTCCAGTGCTTTCAGACGTTTGTTGTCTCTACACAGAGGCATCTCTGACACCTGCCTTCAGCCAAACACAGGGCAGGACAGGTGAGAGGCTGCACCATCAGTACTAACAGCAAAATGTGCTAAAACGCTACATTTTGATTTGACTAAGGCACCATGAACAAAACCCACTTAGACCTGTTTAATGGTGCTGAAAACCCTGCAGCTGATTTCTAAATACTTTAAGGAGGATGGGAAAAAATGATACAGAGCCTAAAACCACAAGTGCTTTGTAAACCACTGTGTCCCAGTCAACGATGCTAACTAGTACCCCAGGGTTTGCTGAAGCCATTTTTAGACAAGCGACTATTCAACACCGCTTAAAACCTCACAGGTCAGGGGTCTGCAACCTGTGGCTGCAGAGCCACATGTGTCTCTTTAGCCCCCTTGCAGTGGTTCCTGTGGTTTTGACCATTAATGGAAGTAAAATATTATAAATCAAAATAAGCAAAATAAGCACTAAATCAACAAAAAGGAAAAAAATGAATTACATAACCAAAATTAAGACCAATTAAAACCTGATTTTAATAATCTACAAATGAACAAAAAAATGAACAATATTAAATAATATAATAAATGATCAAAGATGAAGAAAACTAAGAAAATCTACCAAAAAAAACCCACAAAAATTTAAAAAACAAACTTACTAGATTAAGACAAACCTGAGCAAAAATAATGAGGAAAATTAACAAAAGAAAATAACAAAAATGACTTAAATAATAAATCAACTGACAGAAAATGAACAAAATGTTCCATAAAATGTCCAAAACAAGTTTCTCTCTAGGACAATAAAGTTTTTCCTTATACTTATCCTTAATCTTAAGTAAATAATACAAAAAGATAATGATAATAAAGAGCAAAATGGACAAAAAAAATCAACAGAATAATGCACAAAATTAACAAAACTGACTGAATAATAATTAGAAAAATGAAGAAAAATAAACAAAATTATTAAGGAAGTAATCAAAAAAATAACAATATAATACACAAAATGAACAATAAAGAAGTGAAAAAGCTCCATGGTGCATAATGTTAAATATAAAGAATGAAAGTAAGAAAGCAATTGACAGTTACACTTTAGATTAAGGAACATATATTATCTGTTAATTAGTATCTTATAAGCAGATGTATTTGTAGTGTGAAATTATTAAAGGTCCCATAGCTTCACAATTACGGTACATTTATAACTTTGCAGCTCATATATGTCTATAGAAGATTTCTATAAGAGGTTGACAAGACAAAGAGGATGGATTTAAAGTTTGGTTGTTTTACTGACGGCCTCCTTGTGTCTCACATGCTCTGATTTCACTGTGAGACATTGTACCCACCCACTTTTCATCAGGAAGCACTCTGATTGGCTGAACCACAGGTCATTCCCATTGTGCATTAGGATCATATTCCAATACAGTGTTACTATAAACACAGAATAATGCACTTTTCCTTGTCAATTTTATAATATGAAATGTAAAAATGTCAAAACCCCAAAAAGAAGCATTTTGACATCATTGACAATTTATGGACTATTTTGGTCATTTTTGTTTATTTGCTCTAAATTTGTGTTCATTTTTTGACCGTTTTTGTTGATTTTGTTTTTTCTTTTGTGTAGTTTTGTTCATTTTGTGAAATATTTTGTTCATTTTTGGGTCATTTAATATAGTAGGTATTTTAAAAAGTCATTTTAGGCTAGAGAACACAACCCGATTTACAAAGACTTCATTTGGAGTAGTCTGGAAAATAAAAATACAAAAAAAAAACTTAAAAACTTAACTTTACCACTTAAAGTTACATTTTTAATTATATTAGCTAATTAATGGCTAATATGCCTTTCCTAATCTAAAGTTGGACCCTATGTAATAATGCATTTATGTGTCTTTGTTCCAGGTTGAGTCTAGAGTCAGCAACGCTACAGCACTGTGTAGTCATAATATTATGGGAAAAACAAAGTAACATGGCAAAACAAAACCTGGTGAGAATGAAGATTATATCATAAAGACAATGTAAATGCAGGTCATATCTACAGGTCCTTAAAAGGCTTGTATTCAGTTTCATAAGTCCATAGAAGTCTAGCATTCATCTAATCACAGCATAGTTTTCCATTTTGCCTCAGCCAAATTTAAAGGGCACTCAGAAACCTCCGCTAAGGCTGTCTTGATAATATTAACAAAAATTTGGAAAAATGACCCTATTTTGCAATGTTAAGAAAGTGAAAAATTAATCCAGAATCCCCATGCTGATTCTGATCACCTCCAGTATCTAATAGGTTCACATCCTTGGTCCAAAGGCTACTTCTGGTGAAAATTTCACTAAAATCCGTCTGGTAGTTTTTGCGTAGTCCTACTAGCAAACAGACAAACCAACATGAAAATGTAACCTCCTTGGCAAAAGTAATGGGCTTTTGGTCCAGAGATGGCGGCGGCGTTTCTGGATCATGTTCACATATGGTTTCTTCTTTGTACAATGCAGCTTTAACTTCTATTTGTGGTATATGGCAGTGATTTCTGGAAGTGTTCCTGAGCCCGTGTAGCGATTTCCAGTAGAGTCATGTCGGTTTTAATGCAGTACCACCTGAGGGCCTGAACATCATAAACAGTTTTGATCTTTGACCTTCTTCCTGATTCTCTGAATCTTCTGATGATACTCTACACTGTATGGTGGGATCTCCAAAGTCTTTGCAATTTTACGTTGAGGAACATTTTCCTTAACTTGCTCTACAATTTGTAGACACAGTTTGTCATAGATTGGTGAATCTCTGCCCATCTTTACATCTCCTCTCTAAAATGATCCTTTTATACCCAGTAATGTTAATCACCTGCTGCCATTTAACCTAATTAGTTGTCAAATGCTCCTCCAGCAGTTTTTGATTTGGTTGATCAACTTTTTCAAACGTGTTGCAAATTCAAAATGAGCTAATATTTTCCATGAAATGGTGAAATGTCTCAGTTTCAACATGTGATATGTTGTTTACGTTCTATTAGCAATAAAAAAAGTGTGATTATGAGATATGCAAATCACTCCATTCTGTTTTTATTCACATTTTATTTACATCACAGCTTTTTTGAAATTCAAATTGTTAAAAAGCATTAAACTGAAGTGTGTCTGACGTAAGGGACAGGTGTGTTTGGACTCACAGATCCACAGGTAATAGAGGCGTTTGCACATGGTGCGGCGCTGATCTGGGATTTCGTTGAAGTCCTGGTAGAAGCAGGGCTTGAGGGGGATGAAGCGAGGCAGCGGGGGGAAGTTGTTTTCTACAACAGACACAAAGACACAGTCTAATGCCACGGCCCACACACAGTACACCCACCCATGGATTCAACACAGCTGCAACAGGCATCAGATAGTTCATAAAAGGGTTATTCTGTAAAATCTGCCCATGGAAATTGGGTTTAAATCTAAAATAATCATTAAAGGCAGAGGTGGGTAATACTCAAGTACAGTACATTTAGTCAATTTAGTGTACTTGAGTAGTTTTTTTTTCTAAAAAATGTACTTCTGAGAGTAGTTGTTTCTCCTTCTCGATTACAATTGTGATGAAAATAAGCACTTATTTATACTAATTTAGTACTTATTTGTATTATTTGGCCACAGCTCAATTAGGAGTAAAAGTTAAATAATTCTGTTTGTTTGCAAATAAAATAACGTATCATATTTTTCGCACTATAAGGTGCACCGGATTATAAGGCGCATTATGCAACACAAAACTTAGCTAAGTCAAACTTTATTAAAAATTAAAAATATTATAAATTAAACATTTATTCAAGGCTTTCCACAATAACAAAAAGTC
>JAQQAE010022309.1:0-10284 GCA_029823295.1 Pseudamia nigra | reverse complement strand
TGTGTGTTATCAGTTCTGATAGAAAGTCAAGAATCCTTCCTCAATGCAAATTGTCCAGATCTTAAATACCATGGTGGCCACGTGTGTCTATAGAAAGTTCACCTTGACACAGTCAAGCATCAAGCCTCCTCTCCCCAGTGCACTCGTCAGATGTGGTGCCCCACCTGGCAGCAACATGTCCTTCAGAAAAGTTCATCATGCTTTCAACCAGTATTTTTTATGAAAGGACATTCCTCGAGCAGAGTCCGCTCCCAGGGGGAGATTACACACAGCCTGTTCCCAAGGCCAAGGGATCCAAAAAAGTCAAAACAAAGATAAGCCAGTCACTTTTCAGAGGCAGACCAGAATTTCATCTCCTCAATACTGTACTCCAATTTAATATATTCTTTGTACTAGATCACTTCTGTGAAAGAGACCCCCAGCACCTCTGTGTTGTTACCCACTCGTTTGATTATACCTCAGAAATCGTCCATGTTTGTAATGGTCTTGCACTTATATCGCGCCTTTCTACCTTACGGTAGAAAAAGCAATCACCCACACACATACCAGTGACACTCACTGGGAGCAATGTGGGGTTCAGTGTCTTGCTCAAGGACACTTTGGCCTGTGAACATGAGAAGCCAGGATTTGAACTGCTAACCCTTGGGTTCCTGGACAACCTGCTCTACCTACTGAGCCACAGCCGCCCCATCTGGCAGTTTGTGCTGCCAGATTCTCTTCCTAACTGCATAATGTGAGACAAAGCTTTATTGGGCTCTGAACAGCTCTGTCCGTTTTTCTGTCGATAACCAGGAAAAATACCCACACCAATCAGCATAGATCCTGTTCCGAATAGATCATAGTTCCGAATAGATAAATATCCATCACATCCCCAGTGGACAGCGTCTCAAAAACACACAAGTTCCCGTGCGTCCACTGACTCCTACATGTCCAGCAGCTGTTGTCCTCAGAGGACCTCGGGTTCCCCTCAACCCGTCTCCTGCGTGTCAATTTCATTGAGGGCCAGCTGGTCAAATCCATGTTGTTTTGAGTTTTTTTAGGGGGAGACTATATCCTTTTGTTTTTAATCTAAATTAATCACAGGGTCACTGGATTAATTTTGATTAATCACAATTAATACCCATTCGTTGTTATTCATTTTTGAGAGCAAAAGTACTCATGATAGAAGGTGATATAGACACTTGACTAAAATGAGTTATTTTACATTAAAATGAAATTTTTTTGTAATTTAAACTTGTGTGACTATAGGAAATTCTACATTTTTTGTAGAACTTAACAGAACATCTGTAATGTTCTGCTGAGATGTTTTTGCTTTTTTACACTTGGTTCATTGTTTTCATCAGTAACTAACGTAATTTGTTTCAAAATGTGTAAAGACTTATACTTTTACATTTAAATTGACTTTGAAGCAGTAAATACTAAGGAAATTGGCAGTGACGTGGGTCAAATGTAACATAAGATTTCATCACTTTATCCTTGATGTATGAGTTATTGTGTGTTAATCGCGTGAACGTGTTAATCGCGTTAATGCGTTAATTGCGTTAAAATGTTAATCTAATTAACTATGCAAATGAGTTAATCCGGATTAACGCGTTAATTTTGACAGCCCTAAAAAAATCAATATCTTTTCACTTTGTGGATTGTTTAATGCTCATATTTGTTCATGTTGTTTATTATTTTGTTCATTTAATGTCCATTTTGTTCATTTTGCAGATTATTTTGTTCTTTTTTTGTTCATTTTGTACTCACTCTTGTTTATTTTGTTGGTTATTTTTATAATAATGTTGATAATGTTTTTTATTAACGTTCATTTTGTGGATTATCTTTAGTTTATGTTGTGGATTATTTTGTTTATTTTTGGTTCATGTTGTGGATTATTTTGTTCATTTTGTGTTTTTTTTTCCATTTTAGTCTAAATTGTGTTTTACTTTTTCCATTTTAGGTTAAATTGTGGATTATTTTCCATGTTAGTTGATGTTGTGGATTATTTTTTCATTTTGGTTCATTTTGTGGATTATTTTTCCATTTTAGTTGATGTTGTGGATTAGTACTTGTCATGGAAACTCTTCAGTCCCGTCAGAGCATCATGTGCGCTCCTCATAGTTGCGTTATTCATTACAGCTGCCTGATCCTCAGCTTGGCTTTTTTTAGTGAAACTTTGACTCATGGTTCTGGTAGGTCGTCTCGCCTCCTATTTACCATGGTTGCCTAGCGACAGCTGTTGCCGGGATGCGGAAAACTTGTGGAGCTATGCGGATGACGTGATGAGCGATATCCCTCAGCCAAGCCCAAATATTTTCATGGGAAACTAATTTTAGATGTTTGGACATGGATATATTTGTTTTAGAAAGGCACGAATGTTTAAAATACCTGAGAGGTTTCACATTTACAAGACATGCAGATGAGGGCCATGGAGCCTTTTACATTAGCTTGATTATTTTGATAATTTTAAAATCATTTTTGTTCATTTTGTGGATTATTTTGTCAGTTTTTGTTTGTTTCTCTATACAATCTTTATTTGTATAGCGCCAATCATAATCGCCGATCATAATTTTGTTCATTGTTTCAATTAATTTGTTTTCCCTTTGTGTATATTTTCTCAATTTTTTGTTATTTTGTTTTTTTTCACTTCATTGGGAATTGTGTTAATTTTTGGTCATTTTAATTATTATTGTTTTTGTTTTGTGTTAATTTATGTGCATTTAATTGGTAATTTTGTTTATTTTTGTTCATTTTATTGATAATTTTTTTCAGTCTGTGTTAACTTGTGTTCATTTTGTTGACTGTCTTTGTTTTGCCTTGTGTTAATTTTTGGCCATTTTAGTGATTTTTTTTTCCATTTTGTGTTTGTTTTAAACATTTGTGATTTAAAAATTTTTTTTGACAATTTTATTTTACTTTTTATTCCTTTTATGAACTCATCCTCATAATTTTGTTCATTTTCCTGATTAATTTGTTCCTTTTTTCATTGTGTTTCTTAATTTGTCTGTTTTTGTTTCTTTTGTTCATTCATTTGTTCATGGTCTTTATTATTTTTTTCATTTCTGTTTTTTTAATCGAGTCAAAATTTAAAACAAATAAGCTCAAATTAAACTGCTGTACATCTTGGTATAACAAACAAAGAAATGCACATTGTCTTTTACGTTTACTGTAGGTAGTACAAACATACAAATGCTCTGTCACGTGTATTTGTGAGTAAAGGAGATGATAGATTTCTTCCTTGGACTTGAGCTATTTTAGAATCACTGGGGTAATGAAAGTTTTCCATTTGCAGGAACGATTGGTGTCAGAGAATGTCTAAATGTTGGACGTTCGAAACGTCGTCATTGAACGTCCTCCGCTGTCGTCGTTTGGAAACACTTTGACACGTCCTGTATGTAAACATCGGACTGAAACCACCTGTCGAGTTCGCTCATGAATCACTCTCACTAAACACAAGAGCCTGACAGGGTTCTATGGGTCCTCAGACCGATCTTGAGTGTCATTGGTTAGACGAGAGACCCCCCCCCCCCTTCTTTAACTGTGGCATTTTCTCACCCTGTCCTGTCCATAAGGCGGGATGACCTCTGCTTTCAGTGGGCCGGGGCCAGCGTATTCTTTTCTAAACATACTGGAGGACCATTTGAAATTTTAGCTTGTAGCCTGTGAGAGCACAGTGCGGTGTAATACAACACTCCGCGTGCGCACACACACCCACAGCCACGCACATCCACACACATACACACACACACACACACACACCTGTGTTTATTTTGTTGAGTTTTAAATGTCTGAAGCAAGTTGACAACTCGAGTTTGTTCATTTAATGTTCATTTTTTTCTTCATTTCTTGTAATTTTTTGTTCATTTGTGGATTATTTGGTTCATGTAATGACCATTTTTGTTCATTTTGTGAGTTATTGTATTAATTCAATGTTCATTTTTAGTCATTCTCTTTATTTTATTTATTCTTTTGTCAATTTCAGTTTATTTTGTGGATTATTTTGTTCATTTAATGTTCATTTTCTTTATATTGCTCATTTTTTGTTCCATGTTGTGAATTATTTTGCTCATTTTGTGCATTATTTATAGTGGAAACTTTGAGGTCTACACAGAGGTCTGAAGGTTGAGTTCAACTCAAAGCCAAACAGTGTGAAGACACGTGGTAAAAAGGAGGTTAAAAGGGTGGAGAGGCATGGTCTTAGTGACAGATCAAACGGAGTAATTTGAATCAGCGGGGGGGTGTGCCGGCACAAATATGTTGGTGTGTGTACGGTACAGATGTGTGTGTACTGTGATTTACATATTCCATTTGGGCAGCAGGATTATGCCATCAGAGCCTCCTGCAGGGCTCTCTAAATCACACTGATGAGGGTGGCAGCGTATTACCCATGTCCTCGGTACATTTGCAGATGAGGAGCTGTAATATGTGCATTTCTATATTCGGATTTCATCAGTTTTGTCCTAATTTGACCCTCGTTTACAGACTGTACAAATAATCCATACCAAACCATTCACTCGTCAAAAGTTTGGGCACACCTCGTATATATAATGTACTTGGAAAATATAATACTGTACAATACATGATAATTTATATATTCTTCTATTTCCAGCTATACAACTTCTCATAAAATAAAAAAGTGTGTCATGGGGTGGTACCCTCTTAAAGGGCTGTAAAATTAGAAACAAAAAGTGTGAGTCTTGTCAGGTGAAGACACAGTCTCCCTGCATTATTAACAACTGTGGGAGAGAGAACCAAAAAAATGAGGGGGGAAAATGACGAGTTGACTATAAAGTGTTTTTGATCATATGAATTCCTTTGGAAATGACCGCTAAGTGACATGTATTCCTGGTCATTACACTGAATAAGAATTACATGCAAATTCCAGGACCACTCTGACTAAACTCATGCCTTATATAGTCTCATACAGTCAGGCAGGGTAGTAGTGGTGAGGAGAAAATGAAGACAAAATAAAGACAAAAGACATTCTATCATTACTTCATTACAGTCAATCTGAAAAATCTCAGATATCTTTGAATGTGTCACCAAATGTAGTCGCCAGAACCATCAAACACCATCTGAAGCGCTGTAATTTGACTGTTTCTGAGGCTTCACTGCAGCAGAGGTAGCTCTTTGTCTTCTTTTCCTGGGACGGTCCTCGTCAGAGACAGTTTCATCATCGTGCTCGGTGGTACTGGTAGTGTCGGTGAAATGTGTCACAAGCAGGGCCGTAGGATTTGGTGAAAATCTCATATCAGTCATGCAGTTGGGATTATTTGCAAATAGAGATGAACAATTCAGAGGACGAGTCTACTTGCTTGGTTATTAAACTCAGTGGCAGCGAGTCCAACGCATCACCGTGCAGCAGAGATCAGGCTGATTTTTGTGATCACACTGCTGTCGACACAGTGCAAACATGCTGATTAGACCTTACTTTGTTATAGATGTACGTAGATAATAAGCAGAAAAGCAAAGGTTGTCATATTCGCACGTGCACACTTTTATTTATTTAAAATTTGTCGTCATCTATTACAATTGAGGCATCATGGTGCCATAGAAAGGCACTATCCTGCAGATCCATCCTGTTTTCTCCAGATGTAAAAGGACATGCTTGTTTTGTACTGAACATCAATCCAGAATTTCTCACTTTTATCTGCTGTTACGTGATGACATTATGATGATTGCTTGACGTGTTCTCCTAGTCCAGGGCTCAGCAACTTTTAGCATCGAAAGAGCCATTTTTGGACAGAAAGAAGAAAAAGTTTCTAGGGCTGTAAAAAATAATCAAACCCTTTATGAACCACATGACATATGACTCAGGATTTAAATGCCAGCATGTTAACGCCAGTCTGTTATTGTTTGAGTCTTTATTAATTTTGTTAATTTTGTTTGTTTTTAAATTTTTTTCACTTTTTTGTTCATTTCCTTTATTATTTGCATGTGTTTGTTCAATTCATTGATCAATTTCTTCATTTTTCCTCATTTTCATTCATTTTGCTAATTTTTGTGTTCATGGTTGGTTATTTTAAAAATTATTTTATACATTCTTGGAAAGTTTGGTTCATTTCCCTTTTTATTTTTGTGAATTTGTCTGTTATTCATTTTTTTAGCCATTTTCATTCAGTTGATTTACTATTTTAGCCATTTTTGTGATTGTTTTTTCAAATTTTCATGATTATTTTAATTGGGTTTGTCTCAATCTGGTAAGATTCCTAATGTATTGAATCATTTTGTGTATTTTTAAAAATCTTTTTACGTATTACATTGTTTAATCTTGTTCATATTTGGAACTTTTATTCATTTTGTAAATTATGTGCATTGGTTTTATCTTCATTTTTGTTCAGTATGGAATTCTTTTTTTCTTCTTTTTGTAGATCTAGTACATATTTTGTTCTTTTTAATTTATAATATGTTACTTCCGTCACTGGACAAAGGCACAGGAGTCACTGGGGAGGGGCTAAGAGCCACGTGTGGCCTTGGAGCCAGGGGTGGCTGACCCCTGTCCTAGTCAATCTGACTCCATTATTTCTAGCAGACTTTTCCAGTCTGTGTTGTTGTGTTGCATGTGAGATATTAAGAAATGTCTGATATTTGGTAATACCTCAACTTTGGAGGCATGCACTTTAATAAGCATGTCATGTAATTTTTTTAAGTGTGGGTAGATGCTTCAGTGGGGGTTGACACATGAGGTTAATCTGCTGTGTTGCCAAGTGGTGTAGAGGGCTGCAGTTTTCAGTGGCATAATAACCCAGTGGCCTTAATCTGCTCCGTAACCACAGGGGGGATTCCACTGCTGCTTGCCCACTCATTAAACCATCCTTCTGGGCACACCCGGACACATGCATCTGATAAGGCATAAATGAAAAGATGCCATGTTTGTACCAACCAAATGTGAGCTTGACTGTATCTGACCCTCATCACTGAATATGATAGAGGAATGGAAGGGATATTTCCTGTAAGAAGCATTGAAAAGTAAGGATTTTTTAGCACAGTAATCTGTCTGTCATGACACATGATCAGTAGAGCGAGGGCGAAGGGGGAGGCCAAGCTGAACTCATCAAACGTTTTATTTTGACCCTCTGACAAGTAATGTGATAGTCCATCTTTAACTTTTTGCTCTGTTATTAAGATATTACAGCAAATAATCCGGGTTTGATTGACATGTCGCTGTAGCAGGGCTCGCTATACAGAAGTCGAACTGATTTGGAGCTTTGTATCTTTTATTTATTCAATATGTTCATAGTTATACATGAGACACACTTGACTGCAGCTGTGGGTAAGTGTTTACACCAACAAGACCATAATATGACTTTGTTTGACACTGCTTGGTGAAGTTTTACCACATCAGTAAGCTAGCGGCTCATGTTAACTCTCCCCTAGCATGAACGCTTTGTTAGCCCTGCTGCCGTTCGTCCAAATATGGTTACATCCTGTTTTTGGCTCCAAGATGCCGTCGAGGACAACTCGATTTGCCTCAAAGCAGCCCTTCAGAAACTAATGGGTGACGTCACGGTCACTTTGTCCAGTAATATATACAGTCTATGATTTAGCCGCACGCCCTCGTTATATGCTTCATTCATTTTGATGTTTCCCCCTGTCCATCCCCTTCCAACCCTTACTGTAAAAACACAGTACCATGTTTTGGATGGTAGCTACTTCCTAAGCTAATAGGGCATTCCACTTACCTCAGAACTTGAAGGTCTGAACAGGGAGCGATGTAGCTGATCGTGTTCCAGCTGCAAAACAACTTCCAAAAAAGTGCATTGGACATGATAGCAACTGTATGTGGCATTTTGCACATACAAACAGTGTAGAAACATGCAGTAAGTATATATGAACAGTACTATGTCTATAACTGACGTAATACGAAACAAATTCAACAGAAATTAGCAGTGTTTCTTCAGTTGTTGTCAGTAGCAACCGTATCGAATTGCAACGTTTAGAAAGTTGGAATTCCAACTATACTGGGGTGGGGGGGTTCAGTTGAACTTTATGATTAGGATCTTCATTAGTATGCTAATTTCCTGCTCCTGACACTGCGTCATGTATGTCCATTTCTAGCTATCGAAGGGCAATAATGGACAGCTTGATATTCTGCATCTTTGGTTTTGACCCAATGTATGGTACCAAAATGAGGCAGTGAAATCTGTGCAGTGATTTGGTCTGGTAGTTACTGGACATGTTGGCACTGGTACTCTACTGGGAACAGATTTCAGTAACCATCCCTCATGATTATAAATGTCAAGGTCAAGTTTCTTTGTATACCATATATACAACATGCTGCCCAAAGTGTTTTACAAGCTGAAATACAAGTATCAATAACAACCAGAATTACTGTTAACCTTTTCATCCCATGTGGTTTGTTAAGTTGTAGCCCGATAAAAAGGATGTTCACAATAAATCTAGAACAGCTTTACAACCAAAAATAAAACATAGTCAAGTTTCCTCTTGTTAAAACAGTGTGATATGACTATATCGTCAAATGTCTGGCTGTGATGCATTTTATTTTATGGAGGCAGCTATGTCCCCAGATTTTGGGGGCGCTGGGGGTCAACAGGTTAAACCATTATTTTATGAGTGTTTAAATGCTGGTTTTTGGTCTTGGTGGCATGTAGAAGAAAACAGATGGGGAATGCTAGTTTTAAATTATTCATAAAAGATTCAACAAGACAAAACAACGAAAAGGACTGTAAAGCACTAAAAGGATACAATAATGTAAAGGATGCAAAAAAGAAGAAAAGAGCACGAATAATGTGAATCACTTAAAGACATAAAATATGAAACAAAAACAACCAAAATTATGTTAAAAAAAGTTAAAAAAAAAGGTCAAAATAGCATGAAAGATGCAAAAAGACAAATCCAATTTATCAACCGTTATGAAATATATTTTTTGAAACAATATAATTCTACTATAGACTCAAGATTTTATACAACAAAACACACTGTAAATTGTGTTAATCTTGTCACAGAGGATTTTACATACAAGGTTTGAACAAGCGAGATACAAAATCACTGAGGGACAAAGATTTCTGGGGCGATTAAAGAGATTATGTCAATAGCAGGATGCGAGATCAAAGGACTAATGTACCTTCTGGGGGTGGTCTCAACCATGTGGTAGACCAAAAAGATTAGAGTGTGAATACAAATCTGAAATGCAGTCAGTTTTTACAAATCCAAAGTATGCATTTGAAATCTTAAATATAGCCAGTTTGAAAGAGTTTCCTCCTCTGTCTTGTTTGACCTGCTCAACTTTCCAGATCTGGTTGCATTTACTGTACGTGTGCTGTATATGACGGTGAGCACTAGATGACTGCAGTAGCTCTGTTTTCTGCTTAGTTTCAGTTTCTTTTGCAGATGCACAGATTCTGCTGCACTGCTCAAACCGCACTTATTCCACAACTGGATGTTTTTGGCTCCACGTCTTACTGTGTGTCTTTGTTTCCTCTGGTCTTGTGACTGCTGTCCTTTTGTTCTCCGTGGGGATACATCTGTACTTTGCCTTTATCCCACTCCTCCTCCACAAAAAGCTTTTAGCTGCAGTCTTTCTGTTTGTTTTCATGGGCATCCCACATTGTTGTTTGATCTCCCCCTGGAGAATCCATGAAGTTTGAACATGTTTTACTTGAACATGTATGAGATGATCAGTCCTTTTTCTTCATTCTGGTTCGTGATGCTAATTTTGAATATTTCTTAGTGTTTCCACCAAAATAAATAGCTATGGAACCTGGAATCAGGTTGTCACTTCCTGGATGACATTTGGAGCCATAAACAGCATGTGACCATATTTGAACAAATGGCAGCAGCAAATGGCAACCTCTAGCTTACTAACACAGTAAAACTTCACCAGTCATTTAAAAACAGTGTCATATTATGTTGTCATTTCTGTAAGCATTTACCCACAACTACATTCATGTGTATCTCAGGTAAAACTATGCTCCATTGTATAAATAGAAGATACAAAGGTCCAACTCAGTCCATCTCCACTGGTGAGTTGAGTTACAATAGTGACATGTCAATCAAACTCCAGCACAGCAGTGATTTATCAGATTATTTGTCTTAGTATCTTAATAATGGAGCAAAAAGTTAAAGATGGACCACCAGATCTCTTATTAGAGGTCCAAATAAAACATTTGAGACCATGATGACTCATGCCAAAAATGTATTCACTTAATATTTTCAAAGAGAAGTCCAATGTAACTGTATGGGAGTCAGAATGAACAGTGCCCCAGCACCCACTGGGGATCCAAATAAACGTAAACATCACACATTCATCCAGAGCATAACAAAGTCTAAAATATTTGTTTC
>JAQQAE010022308.1:0-10284 GCA_029823295.1 Pseudamia nigra | reverse complement strand
AGTTTGTTTTTTAAAATAATCCTGTTGAACTACAATTCAAAAGCAATGTCTGATTTTCATTGGTTAATTTTCATAAATTTTTTATATATTATTACTTTTGTGAGATTCAAGTTAGTTCTGTGACCATTGTGGGTTTTTCTGTCATTTACAGAGGGTACCAACAATTTTATCCACGTCTGTAACTTCTCTTCAGAGCAACATAAGCACAGTTCTTTTGCATGCTGAAAGTTACGTGAATTATATTTACGACCAATTATGCTGTGAACATACAACATAATCAAAGTCTCATTAGTGGGTGGATTGAAGAGACATCACAAGGCAAAGTAATGCATCTGCAAGTTAAAGACAGAATGAAGGAGGAAGGCCAAGAGTAAAAAAAGCACGGTGGAAAAAAAGTGGAGCTGCACGATTCTGAGCTGTAGCTGATGGAGGGTAGATACAGTAGGACAAACAAATAGGGAAGAGAGAAGAACGAAAAGTAGAAAGAAAGTAGGAAGTTCTTTGTAGCACTGGCCAATATTGGACAATTTAAGTATCATTTAATGTGATAAAACTGTAAGATATGTTTCTCTGGTTTTATTCGAAAGGCAGTAAACAGACACCAATCTGGACAACCAGATAATAAATGGCTGAGTGTGGGACCTGGAAGGTTGAAATTATGATCAAATGTTTCCTTATGGTGTGTTTATTTCTGAAGATAATTCCACCCTTTTTATTATTTTCTTACTGGCAGAAGTGTGACGGTGATGAAGGCAACAGTAGCTCCATCTATCAGGATGATGCTGTCCGTTTTTGCACCATAGTCTTCTCCTGCAGTGGCCTGGTTGGACGGTGGCTGATAAAGGGCAGGTCTTGTTTGGTAGTGGACAACCACATCACCTGAAGAGCCCTGCTCCCTTACTAAAGTCAGAGACACATTGACTGGAACTCCTGTGGGTTGAAAAAAATAAAGGTTATATAAAGCATAAAACATAGTCCAACCTTTTACATTTCCAAGACTTGCCATATCCATTTAGATGGCAATAAAACAGCAGAAGTCAAATACAGGTTGAACATCTGAAGGGTAGTTTTTGGTATCTCACTCTATTTCCTGGATTTTGTGATATTCTGGGCCAGGGTCCAAAACACAGATTGAGACAAATCCTACATTGCTTCAAATCCTGGAAGCACAGATCTTCTTTACAGTAAATCTCTGAGTGTGATTCCCGTAACCCTTTAAAAATCTGATCCAAAAATATGCACGACTGCATAAACTAGTGTCGAGCAATTCAGACTGAAGCCTTAGTGAACTTTGTCAGAAGAGGTTAGCAGTAAGTCCCTTGCACTAATCACTGTGTTCTCAAATGTATCACAATCCAGTTATTCATCCATTACTGAGAAATGGGCTTCTACCTTTTTAAAACACCACTTTTGGCGTGCAAAAAGATCATCACAAGAAACTGGCTGAAATGTGAAGACATTGGTTGGACATTGTGAAGGAAATATAGTCGAAGGAAAAGCTGACATGTTGCCTGAGGAATAATGTTGAGACCTTTGAACAGAGACAGATAAAATGGACAGGTGCTACTCTCCACATGTTTGAAAAACAGTCAAATGTCTGAACAATGTAACATCCTCCTTTTTGATTAGTTTTGCTTGTGTGTGCTTCTTTATTGGTTAAAAGCTACGGTATTTACTGTAAAAATACCAGGGATTCTTACTCTGGGGCTCATTTGCTTGTGTAAACTGGGAGTCCAGGTGCCATCCAATCACCCCATAAGGAGAACCATTTGGTAGAATGATGAGTAGAGCTTGTGCCCGCTGTTTGTCGATGACTGCAGCCTTTTTTAGATCTTGCAGCCCCACGGTTGTCACATCAATGACAGTGATAGTGATGCTCTCCTTCAGCTCTGCTACACCATCTGCTATCACAGCCAGTGAGATGATGGCGACTGACTGGCCCTGTGAAAACGTCACCTGTGACAGAAAACAGTTTGTTTTATGCTTTCATCTCATAAAAACTGTCAAATCTATGAGGCAACGCTCTAATCCTGCAGCTGCTAAGCTTTTCACAAGTGATCATAATGTGTCTTTGTAAAAGAAGACTCACCACTCCTGAGGTGGGGTAAATGTCTGTCAAACTGCCATTAGCAGCCCAGTGAACAGTCAGTCTGCCATACGTCCCTCTTCTCCTCTCCACAATGAGAGAAATTTGATTATTCTGCTGCAGCTCTTCCACCTCCATATACAGGGAATTCTAGAGAGAGGCAATAAGAAATGAGAGAAAAATGCATACAATTTAGAATTTCACTAGGTCCATCTAGTGTAGAGCAGTGCTTACAGACCAGTTTAAGGTAGTTGTACTTTAACTGTGTATCCATTTTATTAAGAGAACCTTTATATAACCATGGAATATAGTAAAATGAAGAATTGTTGGAATTTGACTCAGAACCTACAGAGCAATTCAGACTGAAGCCATCAGAACCTACAGCAAACAGTGACATTAAAAAACTAATACTGACAATAGAATGTCTAAATAATAAAACATGCCAGTCAGAACATGGGTAAGACGTAACAGTAAAAGTAGCACAAAACAGAACATGGAATAAAACACTTGAAATACAAAGCAAACAAATCAGATAAGATGGGAATGTCAGAAGTAAAATATGGTGAAATTACAAATTGGAATTGTCTGAAAGACATTTTATGTAACATACTTTTATTCCACTAGATCTTAGAGACAAATACTGCACATTTTACTTGACTGCATTTCTCTGATGGTCTCAGTTACATTTAAAGCTATAATAAACGCTATTTCAAGGATTTGAAAAAAAAGATGAAAAATGTGTTCTTAACAGTAGTAAATCCTTATAATTCAGTGCCTTTTACCACTGCTGAAATTATTGTACTATATTTCTAATAAAACAAAGCACAGATAGCATCAAATGTATATCTCTTCAAAATCGGTAGGTGGAGAGCATGTTATAAGTGTTGCAATATGAAAATCCAGTTAAAATGGCCAACAATATTGATATATGGATTAATTTTTGAGAAGAAAGTTCGCATACTCTAATAATCATTACATCGCTCTATACTGTATATTCATTAGCCTTAAAGATGAATAATATAATATGCTATAATAAAATCAGAATTTGAAAGAAGTCATTTTGCACAGTGAGTATTTTTTGTTTGATGTTTTAATGTACATTTTGATGATGATACTTTTACCTGTAAATTAATATTCTAACTTTTACTTCACTAAAGGATGTGAGCGCTGCTTCCTCCTTTGTTATCTGCTTACCGGAGCAAATCCAATGACTCCATGGGCATCATCGTTGGTTGGGACAATGACAGTCACCTGACCCCCAAATCCTATCTCAGCCCCACCCTTTGGATTCTTCAAGATGACCTGAAACTTCTCCTCCACCTCTGGGATGTCATCATCCATCACATTTACCATCACTTCCAGTTCACTGACACCTGGCGCAAAGAACAACTCACCAAAACTAAATGAGAGGGATCACAGAAAAAACACGTTAGGTTCTTTGTCTTGTTTTTTGAAATGTACTGTATGTTTATGTCTAACTGAAACCACTTTCAGTACCTGGGGATGAAATCAGACTGGTTGGAGACTGAAGTGAATTCATAAACGGTGGAGCTATTATCTTCAGCAGAGGCCAACAGAGTCTTATTGGTGTGGAGGGAGGGGACAGTGAGAGACAGAAAGCTGATGGCTGGAGGCGCACTCAGGACCATGGTGAACAGATTGACATCAGACCTCCAGGAGTAGAGTGATGAACCATTTCTCCCGGCTAGCAGCACATAAACTACAAGGGAATATATGGCAATCTTATATATTATGCTATGGAGTCATTTTATGAAGTAATTTCCATCGCATAAATGTTGCTTGTGTATTATGCTGATTGTTGCTGATCAATCGCAATAAGGGTTATGGCTGAGGAAAGCATGTAAAAAAATAGAGGTGTATACAGTTGGAAAATCTGCAATGGTGATACAGTACATTGTTCCGAGACAGTACAGAAACTACTGTAGCTACAAGAAAAGTTTCCATTTTCACTAAAACAAAATTTACAGTATAAATCTTTGTTATATTTTGCAGTTCTTCTGGATTTTTATAGAGTCAATGCAGTTTCATACCATAAAGCTCAAGTTAAACCAAAAATGTGGTTCAACTTGTCTCTTTCAGCTCTTTAGTTTTATGGTTCAGCACCCCCGCATTTGACCACCCAAACCAATTTTACAACATTAAAATAAACCTGCTATAAACCTGCTTACCACAACTTAAATGTATCTACTATCGTAATATCCTGAATAAGAGCCATGTATCTGCTGCAAACACTGACACTGATGTTATGGACTCTTTAAGTATCAAAGGTCAAGACATAAAAGCATCAACCAGCTTGATAAGGACATTTTTACAACATCAAGGTGTGAAAAGTGCCTTAAAAAACACAAGCCATGGTACTGTTACAAGGAAACCAGTTCATGGTGCCTCACTCATTCCTGCCGGATCAGTGAAGGGATGAACAGAGGTGAGGTCGGGGTGAGGAATGGACTGAGACGGCTGCGGAGATGGATTCCCCAAGCTCCACTGTAACACCTCACAGGATAGAGACAGACCTGGAGAAAGACACAGACACCCAAAACGACACAAACAGATTTATGTCTTAATGCTAGAATAACATGTTTGTGTAGAGTAAGGACTGGCCTGTCTGCCACACCCAAGACTTACAAATTATAACCTCTGTGGTTCTGCTCTCCTCCACACTGAGACCTTTCCAGTAAACCCACAACAAGCCTGAACCAAGAAAACTCAGCACTTTTGCAGATTCAGAAAGATTATGTCTCATCAAAATATACAAAGCGTAGTATAAATATATGATCTGGCCTGCATTGTGAATTTTGTCATCTTAGTTGAGACAATCTGCTTTGTCTGTTTATGCCTGTTTGCCTTCTAAAGTTTCTGTGATTTGTTTGAACAGTCCTGACCAACATTGAACTGCCACACAATCCAAAAGAAAGTACACAGAGGATATGACCACAGAAATTACCGTCACATTACTGTAAAAAACACAACCATCATTTTAGTGGACTTTAGATTAAGTGCACTTGACTCCCATTTCTAAATATGCAAACTCTGCAACAACTGAACAGATGTTTGTGTTTGTTTATAGAAGTTGAAAACGCTGCATAATAGAATATATATTAGCAGCATATTGGCTCTTTATGAAGAAGTGTGTAGAATAAACAGAAAACTAATGTTAAGAAGAAGTGCGTAACATGAGGTGGACTTAATTTATTACTGCATGCTATTTTGCTTACTTATATAGTTTTTTTTCCCTTTTTTGTATAGCACCAATCGTCATCACTGATTATCGCTAGGCACTTCACAATTTGACTATACAGACAATCACAACTATGGCATACAATTAACCTAGTACATGTTTTTAGTTGTGGGAGGAACCCACGCAGACACTTGGGATTGAACCCAGGACCTTCTAGCTGTGAGGCACTAGTGCTACCCACTGCACCACCGTACAGTATAGTTGAGCATATTTGTTTACTTTACTTGTATTTTATAAATTGTTTCACATTTTATTAGTATTTTACTGACTGCACTGTTTATTTTGTTAACATTTTCTTGATAATTTTGCTAATTGTTCTTTTAAAAATATTTTGTATATTATTTTTGATCATTTTTGTTTCCTTTGCTGATATTTTTTCTATTATTCATCTAATTTTGTTCATTTTGTTAATATTTTACTGATTACTTTTGTTTACTCTGTTTAATCTAGGTAGTAGCTCATGGTTTGTCACAGTCTGGTATAAATTACACAGGCGACCTGCCAGTCAACACAGCATATAACTTCATAAGTGCACGAGCTCAAGCACTCACTTACTGAGTTGGAAAGTCACAGCAGTAGCTACTACAGAGCTAATAACTGGTTGTAAGTCCTGTTGACTGGCAGGTCGCCTGTTTAATCATTTATATCAGTCTGCCATGAGTCTACTAGCTAGTTTCCCAGCATTGTAGACTGCACCTTTAATTTTGGGTGAGGGCTCGCCATATGGTAAATGGTCTTGCACTTATATAACGCCTTTCTACCCTACAGCACTCAAAGCGCTTTACACTGCTTTCCATTCACCCATCCACACACACATTCATACACCAGTGACACTCACTGGGAGCAATGTGGGGTTCAGTGTCTTGCTCAAGGACACTTTGGCCTGTGGACATGAGAAGGCGGGATTTGAACCGCTAATCCTTCAGCTCCCGGACAACCCGCTCTACCACAGCCGCCTCCCATACTATTCACAAAAATATACTACAGTAGCTAGATTGATACTGTAACTGTGAGGCTGTAAGTCAAGTTCACTGGGAGGTCGCCTGTTTAATCATTGTTCATAGTAGATTGTTAAAAATCAGCTACTATCTAGTTTGCCAACATTGAAGACTATTTTGCTCATTTTTGCTGTTGTTGATATTCCAGAACGCATCAAAATGATCTCTGCTCAATGAGGTGCAGCCAAACGTAATGGAGTAGAAGTACATTTTTTGAATGTAACTGAGTAAAAGTAAAAAGTATTCTGAGAAACAGGTACATTTAAAAACAAACACCCAATACATGTAACATAGCAAATGTACTATCCACCTTTGTTCATAACAACATAATGTTTTACTCTGCATGATCATATTCTACAACTACTGAACTGACACATTTCTCTCAGCAACCCTCTTACTACTGCATATTTGTAGTAAACCTGGTCATACTTTACATTAGGGTACACATATTAACCATTAATTAGTTGCTTATTAGAATATGCATTTGTAGAGAACTGGCTTTTTATTAGGGTTTGGGGTTATTATTAGGGGTTGCAAAACTTAATTAGGAGTGATTCTAAAGTGTTGTTGTACATTTTGTGCACAAAATGCAATTTTCAGATGCGTTACTCGGTTTGGCCCATGATAGCACACATTTTGTACCTGTAAAATATGATCATGTAGAATAAAGGATTCTGTGTCTAAAAGGGACAACATACAGTACCACTACTATGCTTGTAAGAGGTAAATTACCACAATAAAATTAGAAGTGTAACACAAAGATAAACAAAATCATTTAATTTAGATAGATTGGAACAATTATTTGCTTATTTATGTGTTTACCGGAAACATTTTATCATAAAGGGAAATTTCGCTTTTTAACAAGTGTAGTTGTGGTATTAAAAAAAGTAAATAAAGAAGGGTGGAATGACATGACATACTTGCAGAGAACCTCAGAGATGTTTTTTGTTTTTAAATTAAGCTTTAATTAATGGATTAATGGATTAGCTTGAAGAAGTGTAATAAATCTTCAGAAATATCTTGAATGTCCTACCGGGTTCAGACATACTGTACTTTGGAATGTCATGGAAACGTTTTGCTTTCAGCAAGAAAAACTAGGTAAAGGCATTGTAAATAAATATGTGGTGAAAACAAAGACAAAAAGTAATAAAAATGTCACAATGAACAAACTGAGTCTCTCGACTGTGGAAAAACATGACGATATTAATGTCAATGTAAGACAGGTCACCTTCAATAAGAACCAGAAGGAGCGTGTCCTCTGCTCTCGTGTTGACTGTTTCCACCTGAATGGCTCTGCCTGCAACTGGGAGGGACTGTGGATTCTGAAATCTTCCACTGGTCCACTGAAGCAGGAGGCAGCTGGAAGTCTGCCTGTCAATGCACAGCACCAGATAGGGAACAGTGGCCTGAGTGAACACAGCCACACTGAGGATGTTCTCCTCAAAGTCAAGGGTCTGCAGGAGAGTGAAGGATCCGCCAGTCCAGACAAAAATCTGCAGCAATTGGCAAATGATAACAAAATTTGTATCAGTAATCTTGACAAAAATGAATTTAGAAAAGTGTGTTATGCAGCAGTGAGTGGGAAGGTTTGCTTCACCTGACTTGATGCTAATAGATAATCTTTGCCTTCAGTGGAAAAGTGTTTCACATCCAATGCCTCAACACCTAAAGTTTGTTCCTAAATAAAACAACCATAAAATCATGTGAAGAAGTGAATGCTATATGACAAACTGCAAGTTAAAGATGATATGAGTATAAAATTGGACTATAGAACAATAAATGGGGTTACCAGTGTAATATTGAGGCCGATGTGCAGTTTAAAGAGGCTCAGATTGGAAGCAGGACTGAAGGGAGGACCGCTGTGTGTGATGCCTACGTACATAGAGCCATTAACTGCAAACCCGACACAAGAGCTTGGGTTCTGAATCCTAAAAGACTGGATGAAAAAAGAG
Organism: Pseudamia nigra; assembly: GCA_029823295.1. Classification (NCBI taxonomy): domain Eukaryota; kingdom Metazoa; phylum Chordata; class Actinopteri; order Kurtiformes; family Apogonidae; genus Pseudamia; species Pseudamia nigra. The sequence continues at coordinate 1,989 of JAQQAE010022308.1, read as the reverse complement.
AATGATTTTTAATGGTTTAATCAGCACATTATTGGAATTAAATCCTATTACACGGTACCTACAGGTATCACATGCTTAAATGTAATGTAAAAATCTATAACAAAATGAATGAGTTAATCAGAAAAGCAACAAAAATGACTATAATAATCCACAAATTCAAAGATCATGAACAAACCATATACAGTAGTAATCAACAAATTGAACAAAAATAATGAATAAAATGAGCAATGATAGCTAAAGTAATTAAAAAAAAATTACCAAATCTACATTTTCCATCAGATAACTTCAACCCAAAGAAAAAAGACCAACATAGGTGCAGCTACAGCATTAAATCTCAGAAATGTGAACATTACATGAACTGTCTGTGGCAAAATCTAAGACTTTGGAGGCCTTATTTCTATGAATTTAATGTAAGAATTTGAACTTACAAAAATGTACCCATATATATGATAAAATTAATTCTCATGGAACTCGGGCTGAGTAACATTATCTTGCCTTTATATATTTCAACATTCTCATTTTTAAGCAGTCAGTAAACATCTTGTTATATGACTTTCACCACAATTATAAACTGTGTCTCTTTGTATTTTCCATTGCCAGTTAGACTTTTAAACCGATGTTCAACTGTAGGTACCTCAGGCTCATTCTGTTATTACATAATTTTACATAAAATCTGTGCTTTCCAAGTTAAGAGGAAAGTTGGCGTACCTCTAGTGGCACAAAAACACCCTGCCACTGATAAACAGTTGCCAAAGTGTGGGATGACCCAGCAGCAGGCCTCCTATCCAGCCTCATCACCAGAAAAGACTGGTCATCGGGGAGGGAGCACCACGCAGAGGTGGGATTGTCCTCAAAGATCTGGTACATACCCATCACTGGGAGAGGGCCCTCTGGAAGAAACAACAGAACGAACAAACATGACGGCAATGCTTTCCAGCAGGGAAGAAGGAATTAGGTAAATGTGAGAAAAAGGATGAAAGGAGGAGGAAACACAAAATACATTTTCAATTCAGTTTGGAAAACTCTACAAAATATGTCAAATTTTGGGCTTTCACATAGCTTGGGTGAAATGTAATCATATTTCACTGACATCACATAGTCAAGATTCACTTTTTCATACAGGGCCATGCAGGGTTTTTCCCCTTTAAAAATAAAAACCATTTAAAAACTGTATTTTGTGTTTACTTGTTTAATTTATTATTTTAATTTGTTTGATGATCTAAAACATTTAAGTGTGACAAATATACAAAAAAGTAAGAAAACAGGAAGGGGACTTTTTACTACACGACTGTATTAAAAAAAGTACTGACAAAAAAATTCCTTCCATTTAGTCGGTTTTGTTACCTTTTGGGTTTTTTGGGGTTTTTTTAAACATTGTTTTGCCTCTGCTTTATGCTCCTTCTCAGCTAAATTCTAAATGAGGCCTTGCCCCCAATATAACCAAATAAAATAAATAAATACAGGGTAAACTAAAGCATGTATTCTTCTCACCAGAGGCTGTAGCTGTGTCAGATTGTGCCTCCCATTCCACACTGACAAATGATTCAAGGCCGTTACTGCGAGACACAGTGAGGAAGACAGCTCTGCCTTCTTCAGCCACCACTTCTGTGTTAGTTCTGCAAAAAACAAAAAAAAACTCCAGTACAATTACTAATGGTATATGCTCATGTGCAGCACAAAAAGAAATTATGCATTTAAACCTGTTGAGGGACGGTACAATTCGGAACAAGCCAGAGGGAGCGAGGTTCTCCAGAACGGTGATGAATGTGTGGAGTTGTTGACCCAGCCGTGCTCCTCCTGTTGGACTGGACAGGCTCAGTGTGAAAGTTTCATTTGCTTCAGGCTCAGCATCCAGTACTGCCCAAACCTCCAGCATCTGAAACAAGCAGTCGATTCAGATACAGATGTGCCTTATTTACAACCCACCATACCACCTTTATTTATAAAGCACTTTAAAAAACAACAACAAGGCTGACCAAAGTGCTGTAC
>JAQQAE010022307.1:0-10284 GCA_029823295.1 Pseudamia nigra | reverse complement strand
TGTCTATGTGTCAGCCCTGCGATGAACTGGCGACTCATCCAGGGTGTACCCTGCCTTCGCTCAAGTCAGCTGGGATAACCCACCAGCATTTCATGAAAATGTTGGCAGCCACTGCCATCATTTTTGATGATTTTTTACTCATCTTTCAAGACCCACAGAAAATAAATGTTGCTTTAAGAGCAGAAAGACAGTAAATATCTCAAAAGAAAGAACAGACCTTCAGCTTTCAGTAACAGAAATCCACTTCAATTGTTGGTCATTTCCATAAAAACTGAATTTCTAAAAAAAAAACTGAGAAAAACACACACACAAATGCACAAGACATTCATTCATCTTTGCAAAACATACTATGTCCTATTTTCTATCTCATCTGTTGCATCTCAGTCTTCTATTATATTAGCAATTCCTTTTTTCCGACAAGTTAGTAAGAGTGAGTGCTTGTGACATGTTTCGACTACATCTACAGTCTTCCTCAGAGTGTCAGCCGATGTCCTCTTTATCACGTGACTGGCCTGGCAGATCTGTCAGAATCTGTCAGATCGGTCACACCCCCGCCATCCGATGGTCTCTGGAGGATGGAGTCCCAGGTGTGCGAGAGGGTGTAAGTCACCACCGACAGGACGACAGCATAAAAATCACAGTTTACAGGAAACCCACACATACAGACCAGTCCCTCCGCTGGACATCAGAACACCCCACAGCACACAAACTTTCAGTTGTCAGGACAATGTACGAATGGACCAGCATCATAACAGAAGATAAAGACAGACAAGAGCAGGAAAAACATATCAGGAACACACTCACACACTGTCAATATCCAACATGGGCCAAAGACAAAGGAAAACAACAAGCCAAAAACAAGGAGAAGAAGAAAAAAGAAAAGGAAACACACACACAGAAAAACTAGACAATAAAAACAGAGACATACAGTAATCACTATTCCACACATCTGAGGGATAAGAGAACTCATTCAACAAGCAATGAGAAAACACAACATCAACATAGCAGTAAAACCACATATCAAACTCCGGCAGCTACTAGTGCATCCAAAAGACAGAATAGAACCAGACAACAAATGTAAAATCATATATGAAATCCTGTGTAAATCATGCAAGAAAACATACACTGGAGAAACAGGAAGAGCTTTCAGCGCAAGAAAAAAAAACACCAGACAGAATGTGAAAAAGAGACTGCAGGACGACTCACAAGAACACAAAAAGAAAAAGCCAATAAACCGAGAAAACTGAAAAAAACAGCCAAGAGACACAATCATGTCATGGACTGGGACAAGGGGAGGATTTTAACACTGGAGGCCAACAAGCATAAGAGGTGGATAAAAGAGGCCATGGAAATTAGGAAGCAGGCCAACAATTCCATAAACCGGGACAAGGGGGCTGACACCCTCTCGCACACATGGGACTCCATACTCCAGAGATCATCGGATGGCGGGGGCGTGGCCAGCCTGACAGATTCTGACAGATCTGCCAGGATGGTCACCTGATAAAGAGGGCACATCATCAGACGTCGGCTGATGCACTAAGGAAGACTGCAGATGTAGTCGAAACATGTCAGCAAGGTAAAAACACTCACTCTTACTAACTTGTCGGAAGAAAGGAATTGCTAATATAAGAAAAACAACAAAATGAACATAATTTATCTCAGTCTTCAGTCTTGTCCACATCTTCAGGTTTCTGTCTGTTCTACAGGGACAGGTCTTCTCCCTCACATTTCTTCACTTTTGGTAGCAGTTTGTTTTATGTAGTGCAATATGTAACTCTGGTGCCGCGTGGTTCTCTGTAAATCCATGGAAAAGAGCGTAGTATAGCTTCCCCTCCTTCCAGATCCTTCTAGACATTCATCCTTGCTTGTTATTTTCCCTTGGATCACTGTATTATTTCACACGATGCTCAAATGTGCCCCCTAAATGATAACTGCAAAAACATATTTTGCCGGAGAGAATCCTCCCTTTATGAGATGTTTCCCCCACCAATGACGACCTAGGCTATAAATGGCGGGGAAAGAGTTAATAACAGAGCAAAAACATTAAAGATGGACCGGATCACCTATTAGAAAGTTTGAGACTATGACTCATGACAAAAATGCATTCACTTAGTATTTACAGAGAGAAGTGCAATGTAACTCTCTTGGAGTCAACGACGCCCCAGTGGCCAACGGTGGTATTGCAACTTTAAGTTACTTCAGCATCGGCCTCACTGCACAGCCCCGGTCATTGCTTCCTGACTTTACCACAGCTGATAACATGAGGCTGATGATCATGTGCTGGTTTCACATAGATGTCATAGACTGGTGTGTAGTGCTAAACTACATTTTGATGTGTACTAATAAGCACTTAAGGCCTCATTTCTCTGCAGTATTGCCTGTGTCCCCATGTGCAGTCTGGTATAAAGAGGATCCTCTGCAGGTTATTGACATCCATCGGCATGTGTTCAGACCACATCCTCTGGCATTTCCTATTCTGTTGCTTTTCTCAATCAGAATGAGACCAGCATCTTCATGACCTTATTACAAGCCGAGCAGAGGAACAGTTTGTGTTTGTTTTGTGACCATATGGCCCCATTAGTAGGGTAACGACCCCATAGTCCCTCCAGGACACGCGCTTTTATTTCAGAATATCCATGTGCATGGGTGTGTTTGTGTGCACATAATGACCTTTGAGACCCTCTAGGACACTTAACCCTGCCCCCAGTGGCCACTTATACAGATGACGCTTCACTGTGCACCATTTGGCCTGCGACCACAGCCACCATACACTCATATGGCACATACACACCGTCTGCATAAGGCTTATCTGCATTTTAGTCAGACACTCGTTCAAGCGACAAAGGGCAAACAGGCTGGGGTCAAAGTAAAACAGATCTTTCTGCTGTGCTAAAAACAAACGTGTGTGAGGCCAGATCAGCAAAAATGAGCTGTCAGCTGTGGAGACGCTGCTGTTATTCAGGTGAGTCGATCTGAGATGTAAACAAAGAAGCAGAAGGTAAACTATTGCCAACACCTCACACAGCTATTTTTAATGTCACATTTAGAAAGTTTCACAAATTAAGTTAACACTTTGTTCTATATGATTGTGTTTGTGCTGTGATTAACCCTTTCACACATGAATTATGAAAACACTGGGGTTTTGAAATTTTTTGCTTCATGATACTTTCCAAGCTTTCTTTAAAAAAAATTCATGTTTTGTAAGCGAGGTAGTGATTGAAATGGTTAATTATGTAAGTTTTGTGAAATATAATCATTATTATGCTTTTTTACTACTAGATACTGTATGAAAAATGTCTCAACCACACAATTTGAAAATTGTGTTCTGTGTTCGTTTCTTAGAGCATTTTCTTGCCTGTTTGTTGTATTTCTGCTCATTTTTCTTTTTTGCATCTAATGTGGTTTATTTACTGAATTATTGATTTGATTATTTTTGTTTTATGTTTGTTAATTTTTCTTGTTTTTGGATGTAATTTGGATTATTTCTTGATTGTTTTTTGTTTTTGATTTTTATTTTTCTTCTGATTTTTCATTTTTCAGTGGTTTCATTCAGTTTTTTTTTCATTTTTTCAGTTTTCTTGTTCATTTTTCTTCCGGTTTTGTTTACTTTTATTTGTTTTCTTTACTTTTTTGTCTTATCTTATGTTGCTTCTTTTTCTTGATTATTTTGTTCATTTTACGTCAAAATACTTACTGTTTTATTGCATTTTGCTTTACTTTTGCCTTAATTCTGTAATTACAGTACGAGAAATTTAATGCCACCTTTTTCTTCTCCAGTGTAGTGGACACCGTGTGTGAAAGGGTTAAATGTGAATGGTTGTCTGTCTCTATATGGCAGCCCTGCGATGACCCGGGGTCATCTGGGATAGGCGCCAGTACCTCCTGACCCTCCAAAAAACTAAGGGGAAGAAAATTACTGAATGTGTTTAATTAAAAGGAATACCTGCACGGTCTACTGTAAAATAAATATAGATGATTTATATTATAATTCCTTAAAATATGCAAACACCAAATCAAAGTTCAGGCAATCTGAAAAATGCAAGTTAAAACAATGCTCTTCAAAGAAGGATAGGAAGTTATTGGTACATTGCACACACTATGGAGCATAAGAGTCAAGGAAACTGGACAAACTGAAGTTTACAGTGCTCTGGCTTAAATGGCTTCAACTGATACATCTCTGAGTCCTGCATGGAATAAAATCACTTAATCACTGATTGACCGGGAGAGGCTGGAAACTCAGGATTATGTGGTAAAATTCTGCGCTAACACACAGAGCTACACCTACAAATACAAGTTCAAAATTGACTGTGCTGCAACAAAGGTTTATGTTACCTCTGTCTACAGCAGGGGTGCCCTAAGGGTCAAATGTAGTGCGGGTTGATTGTGTGCCATTCAAAAAGTATGTTTTAGCTCCTAGTCTAAAGCTGAGAAAACTGAAAAAACACACAACGCAAGCCGTCAGAAAGTCCAACAGACCCTGAATGCAAAACTCTGAGTGCTAGCAACATTTAAACCAGAGCACAGCGCTGTGTTGTGGATGTGTCTACTTCCTGGCTTCCCAAACTCTCAACCAAGTTTCAAATCTGAACTGAACCACCAGGCGCTACAGACCAGTGAAGTGTGGTGCAGGTGGGTGCTACCTGCACAATCACTCTGCTCCATGGATGTAAGAGGAGCTGATGTTTGAGTCTTGTTGTGAGGTAAGCTAACAGCAGATACAAGATGTCACTCTCAAAGTTCTAGTTAACAGAGTTTTATCAGTTATTTCTTTCATGTTATTTCTTTCCATAAGACAAACCTCCAGCCAGTGTTTCTACTGAACATGTAGTTAAGTTATATCCATCCATCATCTTCCACTTATCCATGGTTGTGTGGGGCGGCAGCCTAAGCAGAGAAGTCCAGACTTCCCTCTCACCAGCCACCTCCACAGCTCCTCTGGGGGGTCCTCCAGGCATTCCCAGTCCCTTCAGCATGTGGTGGCTGTGGCTCAGTAGGTAGAGCAGGTTGTCCAGGAGCTGAAAGGTTAGCAGTTCAAATCCCAGCTTCTCATGTCCACAAGCCAAAGTGTCCTTGAGCAAGACACTGAACCCCACATTGCTCCCAGTGAGTGTCACTGGTGTATGAATGTGTGTGTGGCTGGGTGAATGGAAAGCAGTGTAACGCGCTTTGAGTGCCGTAGGGTAGAAAGGCGCTATATAAGTGCAAGACCATTTACCATTTACCACTTTAAATTTCTGTAACTTGTGACATCAATAGTGAAACCCCATCATAGTCCAGCTAAAACGAATCAGTACCATCCCTTAACCCTGTCAAAGTCTAAATGTACAACTTAAATGTTAAAATAACCAATCAGTCAAGATGGAATCAGCCCCACACTTACTGTATGTGGCAACTGCCAATAACTGTGATTTATTTATTTATTCAGAAAATTGACCACGAAAAGTGAATTACTGTGTCTTTACAGTAGCCTTGTGTCAGAACCTAACAGGATGTCAGCTTAGGAATGACATATGGTTCAACCAATCAGTGTTTTCTGATGAGAGGTAAGTGTGTATGACACTTTATGGTGAAATCAGAGTATGTGTGCCGGAGGCCTTCAGAAAACTCAGGAAAAGTCACCACTCCATGCTTTCCTTTGTCAGCACCCCCACAGATGTCTTTCATGGATTCAAACAAACTGTACAGATCTAAATTTAAATGTCACAATTTGGTCCTTTTAAACAGACCCAAATTATGTGACTTGCACACAAAGATATGGTTACCCTTCTATTATGGACATCAGCATGACAGAATCTGGTTAAATGATGTACTGTTCTTCTTACACCCTGTCAACACACTAGAATCAAATCTCATTTACATTTGTTTCCAATTAAATGACCATCCTTCTCTTATTTCCCCTTGGGGATATAACCTTTAAAGAGTGACTACCACTCTGCTATTCAGCAGGCCTCAGAGAATCCCCTCACAATACACCACTTTACTTTCAACTCACTTGACCCTCATTACACACTCATCACGGTTCACTGGTTCACACTAATCTATTAAATCCTATTAGAACATTCACCTCCATTTCTAAGCCAGCTGCTGCTACCAGTACCTACAAAGTACAACACAGGGTCATAACATCAAGCACCACTAAAATCAGGTCTTGTTTTTGGGTGCTGTGTTTTCCATCTGCTGCCACAAATAACTTCAACTTATTACAATACCACTGAAACTTGATTTTAGCCCAGTTTCTGCTTTTAAGAGGCAACAAAGCCTGCAAATTATTTACCACTCATTAATAAAAGTTTTAAGGTTTTAATGGCTTCATTTTACGTGTCTTACTAAAGTGAGTCATGGTTTTTGTTTTTCTCCCTCTTACCCCAGAATTTTTTTTTTTTTTACTTGCCAGACTGAAGGCCCATTTATGCTCTGAGCTAAGTTGGCATATGCATGCAGAGAAGGCAAGATTACAGGAATGGCTGAACTTTTTGAGGACAGTGTATGTATTAGTGTCAACCAGGACAGCATCTTGGAGCCTAAAACGGGATGCAACCATATTTGCATGAAAGGTGGTGGTGCAACCGGAGCATAGGGAAAGCTCACTAACCACTAGCCTACGGACGTGCTAAAACTTCACCCAGCAGTGTTAAACAAAGTCATATTACAAACACTTACCCACAACTGCAGCTGAGTGAATCTCAGGAAAAACTAGGAACATATTGAATAAATGGAAGATAAAGAACACATAGAAGTAAAGTACACATTGGAGTATGAAGGCTAGCGACATTTGACAACATTTGATAATCACACACAAAGTGAGCATAAATGGTCCTTGATTCACACGCAAACACCATGACAAGTTTCATTAAGACTCATCCTTTCATTGAGACGAATACATGCACACATGTACAGATGGACAATGGCTATCACAAAACCTTGCTTTGGCAAGTACCGGTAGTATGTGTCTCCTGTTGCACTTTGATTTTATTTTGAAAATTCTGAGAGGAAGTCATGTAGAGTCTTGTCGACAGCTTGACAGTTCATTTCTGAAAAGCTTCTGGCTCTGTGTCTCCAAAAGCACTCCAGCCTCTTCCTTATAACAGGACACTAGTGCTGATGGGAAGTAGCTCAAAGTGTGTATACACCCCCCCCCCATTTTAAAATCAAATAAACTTATTTGTCTGTTTGTGTGTTTCATGTTGTTTTCGTCTTCTTGTAGTTAGTACTGTACATCACTATTTGCAATTTTATGTTTCAGTTTGTATCTTTTACATTGTCTTTGTCTTTTCTGATGCTTTCATCTTTTACATACAGTGTTTTCATCTTTTTGTGTCTTTTATGTGTTTTTTTGTCTTGTTTCATCCTTTATTATTAATTTGAAGCATAAATATCTGTTTTTATCAACTTTCACTCAGGACCAATACATCTATCCATCATCTTCCACTTATCCTGGTCAGTGTGTCGGAGGCAGCAGCCTGAGCTGAGAAGCCCAGACGTCCCACTCCCCAGTCACTTCCTCAGCTCCTCTGAGGGGTCCCCTAGGAATTCCCAGGCCAGCCAAGAAACAGTCTCTCCAGCTTGTCTTGGGAGACCCTACCAGGGGAGAAATGCCCCCGACAACATAGCTCCTACGATGACTCAAACACACAAACCCCTCCACCATGACAAGGTGGCGATTCAACGAGGGGGGACCAAAACTCTGCCCCTAAATTTGAATAAAATAATCATTTGACATTAATTGTGATAATTGTTTATATCATCTGATTCAACAGCTTTGGTCATCTTGCTCCTCTCTAATTAGATTAATATTATATCAATTATTCCTTAAAAGGTGCTGTTTATAAAATTTCTCATTTAAATCGTCAAAATGTTCACACAATAACAATATCATATGATATTACTAAAATCTATTAAATTGGAGTATTGAGGAGATGAAATTCCTGTCTGCCTCTGTAAAGCGACTGGCTTATCATTGTTTTGACTTTCGGATCCCTCATGGCCTTGGAACAGGCTGTGTGTAATCTCCCCTGGGAGTGGACTCTGCTGGAAGAATGTGCTGCTTTTACCCTCCCCCGCTTTCATAAAACATACTGGTTGAAAGCTCGATGAACTTTCTGAAGGACACGTTGCCACCAGGGTGAGACATCATGGCACTTAAAATCTGATGAGTGCACTGGGAGAGGAGGCTTGATGCTTGATTGTGTCAAGGTGAACTTTCTATTGAATTTTAAGATCTGGACAATTTGCATTGAGGAAGGATTCCTGACTTTCTATCAGAACTGATAACACACAATGCATCCAATGATCATATGCACATTTTACATACAAATCCCAACTCTCTCTGACGTTGCTTTGTTAATGTGTAGGAACCGTCTCCTAAATGTGCAATAAGAGGGTGTTTTTTCTACGTTCCATAATTTTGCTCACCTTTTTCAGCCCAATTTTGGAAACTGTGCTTTTTTTTCTCCCTCATCCTAGTGTCTACCCCCTCTGCCACTTTCCCCCAACTGTGAAAGTGGCTGCACGCATGTTCGCTGCGGTCCACTCCCCTTCGGTGGGAGGAAATAATTTCGTTGTTGATGGAAACGTTGACAATGACAATAAAAAGCTATTCCGATTCTGATTTTGATATTATGCCAAAAATGTCAGTGAATTATATCGGGTGATATGTACAGACCTGCCGACCAGCACTCCTGTAATACAATCCATGGTCAGAGCTGATAGAAAGACAACAGTCAATCAAATGACAACTCGTTACAACTGAGTAATGCAGAAAAGTATCTATAGACATACAACATGTCAAACCCATAGACTGTGTATAAAAGATGGACACGCCGTGTGTGGGATCACCCATAGGTTCCTAAAGAGCCATCAAACAAGGAGCCTGTGAGTGTCACCATACTCTGCCTATCACTCCTGATCCAGAAATGAACTTCAACTAATTCAGCTGAGCTGAGCTGAGCTGAATTAGTTGAAAGGATTAAGACCTCTGGCTTGGATACACCTGTTAATCAAAGCACCTGCGGTCTTAATTTAGCTCAAATATTGGATTACCTACATGGATGCGTTATACAAAAATTCATCCCTGTACAGTGTTTGCGAAGGTATAAGTAAACTATAGAGACCAAAACTATTGTGTCTACTGGGATAAAAATATGTTTATTACAGCTCTGGAGCTGGATATTTTAACACAAGATTTTGGGCATTGACTAACTTTTGAATCCAGCGCCTAGTGGAAGGTACTGCAAGTGTAGTAGTGTATGTCACTTGTGTATTTAAGTCATAGCTCAACCACACAGGTTGCTGCTCCATCAAACCTTGAAGCAGATCACAAAAGCAACAGAAGATCACACATGATGACACTCCTGTCACTTAAGAATGAGAAACTAAGGCTACAGTTCACCTGGATTCAGCGAAAGTTCTCAATAGAAGGCTGGAAAGTGTTGCTTTGTCTATTGACTTTTCATTTCTACTATGACATTTGAATGTTACTTTAATGACTTTCATGAGCAACATGAAAGCATGGATCTATCCTACATTGTATCAACTCTTCAGGCTGCCACATGGTGCGACCTTTAGTCCTAACTGTGCAATATTTAAATGCTCCAGCCTACAGGAGTACTGCTGCTGGCCATGTCCATCCCTTTTTGACCACACTGTACCATCTTATGATAGCCAGGAGGTCCAACCTAGTATTAGTAAGGTGTACCTAATAGAGTGGCCAGTGAGTGTGTGTACATGTAAAAGTGAACATGCATGCAACTAATACATAAAACTGTGCATGAGAGTTTTTCAACCCATTGTCACATAAGCTACTCTGTATACTGTTTAATGGATACAGAAGGCATTTTCATTCCTCTCTTACTTATTGCAGCCTACAGTCATTTTCAGGGCATTGACACTGCTGCCATCTAGTGGCTACAGCTCATATTGTCAACTGGTGCCCCGAATTTACATTGATTAAAATGGAATGAACAACGATGTCAAAAATGCACAGGAAATTAAAAGTGAAGAAAAAATATTTTAACTGAGAAGTTTATCAAGCATAAACGTGTCACATTTTTTCTTCAAAAAGTTTCTATGATGCCAATATTGCATCATCAGAACTAATAATAACTATAATAGTTATTTTATAATAATTTTAATTATTATATCATCATAATTATAGAAAAATAACTATAATAGTTATTATTAATATTGTCGTTGTTAGTATTAGTATTGTTGTGTTCTACTTGTTGTAATTATTGGTGGAAATATCTGCCTTTGCTCAAGTTAGCTGGGATAGGCACCCCCCCCCAC
>JAQQAE010022306.1:0-10285 GCA_029823295.1 Pseudamia nigra | reverse complement strand
AGAGCATGCTTTTCCTGCCTTATCACTGCTTGTTTGTACCAGCGAGCAACTCATTACTCTACCAGCTGTGATTCGCTGTCCCACTCAGCCCCTGTCCGCATCATCTATTTCCTTATATGTATTTTTCCTTCCGCCTACCACCCTCTGTGGTGTACTGTCGTCTCTTTTGCTCTGAAATACATTTTATGTGTCTTTACATATTTTTATATTCATATATCAGCTTACATGTATCGATATCAGTTTTTATACACCATTTTCCTCAACAGTAACAGCTAAACAAAACTTATGACCAGGGTGTCCTAACAGGGTTGGTGATTTTAAACATGATTTGTTACCAAAGAACCATCCAAGAAGAGGATTTGTTCTTAATAAGCAAAGACAGTCCAAGAATGGCATGATTACATGCATAAGAAAAATATTTATACGGTTAAAACAGTGCATTTCAAAGGCAGATATGAAGGGATATGGATATTCCACACACTGTGGTGCAGATTATAACATAAGAATACTCTGTCTCTTCACATGTACCCGGGTCATGACCTGTATCCACTGACTGGGGATTAACGTGGCTTTGTCAAGCACAACCACGCAGAGCTAGACACGACAGTGCTACAGCATTTTAATCTTTGGTCTGGAGTACACGATGTCTATTACTTCACAAAAAGTACAGAATAGTGTTTAGTAAAGCTACCATCCATGTTTGACTGTGACGGTCCATCTCAAATGACGCCAAAAAAGTCAACAACTTTTCTGGACACCGGTAACATGGTACATGTTGAACAGGAGAGAATAACAGGCAAAACACACTAAAGAAATGACAACAAAATATGGTTTTGCCAGTATTTTTTTGTGTGTTTGCATGTGCCCTGCAGCTCCGCTACGAGCAGCAGATTTCAGACCTGGAGCAACAACTGGAACAGAAGCAACAGCTGGAGGCGGCATGTTCGGTATCAGTGACCGAACCACAGACGTCGTCACAGGTTCAGAACGTGGAGGAGGAGCTACAGCGTGTGATGGAAGCCCACCAGCAGAAAGAAAAAACTCTACAGAACCAGATCGAGTGTCTCCAGCAGCAGCTTCAGCAAACGGTGAGTACAGAGGAGGGAATAAATGAATAATCGAAAAATCGCTTTGACCCAAACCTTTGTCTTAAAGGTTAAACTAAGATTGTATGAGTTTAAGCGAGCACCAGTGTAAACCTCCCCCGTAGGCCCGGCCCAGTCCTAGCAGACACCAGCGTCAAGCCGAGGCAGCGTTCGGAGTCCGAATAGACCGCCTGAACCAAGAGCTGTCGACGAAGACTCGAACCATTCAGGAGCTGAACCGCACAGTGGAGAGGCTGCAGAAGGAGATGAGGAACACGCCGTCTGTCTCGACTGTGAGAGTAGAAGGACGTTCCACCAAGACCAAACGACCGTCAGCCCCGGCCAAGACCAAAGCTCCTGCTGATGTGGCGGAGATGTGCACAGCAGAGGAAATATTTCCTGCTGGTCACGATGAAAAGACGTACCAGCCTACGGTTTTCACAGGTATGTATACCTTCTGATTTTCCTTTTGGCTGTACAATTGGAGCCAAATTTCTCTATTGTGTGTATTTTAGCCTTCATTTATGTACATTTTAATAATAATAATAATATCTGCAGTACAGCTGTAGGATGTTGCAAACTTCCAGTTGAGTTAAGAACTGGAACAATCTGTTTATATTTTGCCTAAATCAGGGGTCTGATGTACCTGCAGAGTACACCAAACAAAACCAATCACCCTGGAACCTGCCTAATTTAAATTAAAGCCTCAGTATCTTCAGGAGTGTGCTGTGCTCAAGGGAACTTTAAAAGCAAAACAGAGCACACAGTTGAGCTCCGAAACGCTCACCCCCCCTCCAAAGAACTTAGTCTCCACTCAGGATTACTCCCAAAAAATAAAAAAGGCAAAATAACAAATGAGCGTACCGATGGAAGGATGATATAAGTCAGTCCAGCTGGATGCACTAGTCTGTCCAGGGAGATCACTGAAACCCAAAAGTGAATTCAGACACACACACTCACCGTAGGTGACCAGAAAGAAGACCTAACACAGCAGCCACAAAACACATGGTCAAACAAACAAAAGAAAAGCTAAACCTTGCCTGAGCACACTCCCGGACCAGCCCCCAGAAACAAAATTCACTTGACAGCCACACTGAGACGTCTGCGACAGCTTGTGAAACCTGAACTAAAAATGGCAGCATATGGTTCACTCTATGATTCTGCTCATTGTTACAATGCCCCTGATGTCACTACAGCTCAATTTTCACTTCTTTTTCCACTGGTTTTGTTTTTGTAACAGGGAGCCATATCTCAGAGGTTCTCCAGGAGAACGAGGCTCTGAGACGGCGCCTGGAGCAGCTGCAGCGACAAACCGAGCAGGAGAAGCAGACTTTACAGGCAGATGTCAAACAGGCCCAGGAGGAGCTCTGCAGGTGTGTGTCACTGTAAAACCAGCACAGCTTAATTTTTCAGAGCAATAATGTGAGCCTGTAAGTGTTCAATATATCCATCAGGCTAAAGGAGGACTGCACCCATCAGCTGACGTCAATGAAGGCGGAGCATCTCAGGGTGGAGAACCAGTTGCGGGTTGCGTTTGCCCTCGAACATTCATCCTCCAAAGTGGCCGAACTCACCAATACGCTCAAGACCCAGGAGGTACAAATCATCACCGACGCTACAGTCTGTCTGTGAGCAAAGACAGCAGTACAGACCTCGGCAGTGTTTATGTGTATCTGCAGATTATGGCGAAACATCTGCAGGAGCAGCTGAAGGAGCTGCAAGGCACCAAAGATGCTCTGGTGATATCCAGGACTCGGGAGGACGCGCTACAGAAGCAGGTGCAGAATTCAGAACATCACCATTTGTACGGGGTCAGCCTGGTTTGTATGTTTGAAAAACCATGTCTTCTAGGATTTAAAATATTTAGAGGTTCTTAATCATGGCATGAAAATTGATCAGATTATTTTAAGAGAAAGAGATGTATTCATATCACATAGACAGTGGACATGGCGTAGTTTTCATGGAAAATAGTCTTCTTCTTCTTCTCCTTTGGGCTGCTCCCCTCAGGGGTCGCCACGGCGAAATACCAGTGATTGGCATGTTTGATCTGGCGTAGGTTTTTTACGTCGGATTCCCTTCCTGACACAACCCTCACAACAAGGGACAGATTCCTTTGAACAGTGATAGAGGATAAACCGACCTTGTTTCATAACGTGTGAGCAAATTGTTCAGGATGCAGGTGTGGATCCGTTAAGTTGCAGGCACTAAAACCTTCTTAAGATTGGTTATAATATTAATGTGTGGGCATAAATACAGGTACATCTCAGAAATTTAGAATATCATGGAAAAGTTTAGTGTCTTTTGTTGGAGAACGAAAGTGTATGTTGTAGACTGATGTAAACTCAAATATGCAGTTTTTATTTTGATACTGGCGTGGTCTACAGCTCCAGAAAACAGACAAAACAAATGTCAAAATATTTAATTTCAAGTTTGAGTAAATCACTGATTACGCAGTAGAAATACCATGAATCTCTCAGTTGGTGTCAGTACACAGTGCTACAATCACGGAGAAGATCTGGCTTGACAGCTGTCCAGAAGAAACTCCCCGACCCCCTCCACCAGGAGGAGAAGCACATGGTATTCACACAGTGCTGGATTGAAGCAGATTGAGGAAGTTGGGGGAGCTTCACGGAGTCAGTGCATCAGGAAACGCCACACATGCAGACGTGTCCAGGAAATGGTCCGTGGTCAGTCGTACTGTCAAGCCTCTCCTGAACCAGAGCCGCAGACCAGGACACTTCACAGCACTTGATGCTTCCGTCTGCTGGCGGACTTTAGGAAGATGTGGATCTCCCACTGGGAACCGGGTCAACTGGTCAACTGGTCTGAAGTGACCCTGTACAGAATCTATGGGGTTATTGTCAAGAGAAAGATGGGAGACCCCAGATACACAAAGGTCACTATCAAAGCAACTTAGACTTCATTAACACTTCAGTTTATCCGTCATAAATATAAAATATATTTCACTGAGTTAAATTACAGGAAATAATGAACTTTTCCATGATATTTATGAATTTGACTAGAGCCCTTGCATCCTGCCAGTTGGTTTAATCGGTGAGTGGCTGCTTTGTCGCTGTGTTCAGTTGACCAGGCTGCTGCAGGAGCTGAAAGAAGCCAAAGACGCTCAGAGGCCAGAGGTGAAACTCATGTGCAGTTTGGAGAAGAAGATGTGCGACATGGAGCTGAGGCAGAAGCACAGAGAGAAGCAGCTGCAGCAGGTCAGTTCATCAGGGCTCGTTGGACCCGAGGTGCAACATTTCCACGTGCACAGCCAGCCTGATCCACTCTGGATCTACAGCCACATGTGTCAGCGCAGCGTCGGCACTGTCTGCAGCCACAGCCCAGGACTAAGTCCAAGTAATGTGTCATTGATTCCATGAGCAATAACTTGGGCCATTGACAGCAAATTGTTGTCTGTTGAATTCACATCTGTTGTAACGTATCATTACTTAAATGTCATGCAACTTAAGCTGCTCACTACATGTTTAAAGTGGGCAACAGAATCGGTTATTGACAGACAGTGTTTTTTTTTTTTTTTTTTTCGCAGAAGCTGCTTTTACGTTATTCTGTTCAAAATGCTGGGAATTGGTCAGCAGACCTTCAATTTCAATGGCAGCGTAGACCGTTCTGTTTTTAACGGCTCCGTTTCACAACAGATGCTTCGATGCTGACTCAATCTGGCAACTTAGAAAAATCTACGTAGCCTGTGCAAAAAGAAGCTACTCTGATATTTTGTTACTATTTTGTTACTTTGCAACTTTAGCTTTGACTATGACACACATTTCAGCACCATGACATGTATTTGTCCAGAGTTGCATATCTTGAATTGCTGAGAGTCAGCGATGACGTCCTGTCTGACGCATCCCATCTGGACTCTGTGGAGGCCAATCCACCAGTGGAAAGAATGCTTCACGCTCTGTGAACCATTCTGTCACTTCTCTTTCTTTGAGCCCCATGAATCCTTGCATGGTCACGTTGGAATATGACTTTACTATCAGTCAAGAAAAAAATCCACTGATGGAAGGACAGGTAGAAGGTTCACACTGGTGAAATAAATAAACAAAGGCAGGCTCGTACCCGGTTTCTTAATCGTAGATCCACGTGGTGATTTGGATCGTACATGAGATTTTCTACCAAGTTATGTGAACTGAACTCTGGACTCAGAGTTAATTTTGGTTTTGGTTTATCGTGTATGTACACAGTACATGCATGATTTCATGTGTTTGTCCTGCTGATTCATGGTTCAATTCTCTCTCCTAGTTCACTTGAATTTAATTTTTTGTACGGGTGTCATGAACCAGTCGCTGCGTTTCACATCGTGAGTCACACATAGTAACAGGGTGAACAGTGCAGTCGTTGCTCAGAGTTGCTTCAAGTCGTCTCCTAGAAGTTTTTAGCTGAAGTGAGGAGGACTCTGAGAGGAGAGGAAGGATGTTTGAGGACGCAGGCCCAGATTCTGCAGACGTTGCTCTGATTTATATATGAAAAGGGCTTCATTGTGAAGTTGACAAGACATTTCAAATTATTCAGACGTGCATTTTTAATTCAAACTTATCTGCATCAGCATTTAGTAATGCCCCCTGTCCTTTTGTCTCCCTGCAGGTGATTGGTGGCTCGTGGTCTACTCTAGATGTGGATCTGCAGTCGGAGGTGGAGCGCTGGAAGCAGCTGGCTCAAGGCAAGAGTAGAGAGCTGGAGGCTTTCCGGCTGGAGCTGGACTCCATCCTGGACATCTTGAGGCATCTGCAGAGACAAGGAGTGGTCCTCCCGACTCCTGAATCCCCCTTCACTCGTCCTCAACACAGATGAGTTAATGTACATAGGGTTCAGTTTTATTTGAATAGGACCAGTCCTAACCGTCGATTATCTCTAGGTGCTTCACAATTCAAGGCCAAGCCCTCGAGACTAAACAGAGTAAACCCAACAGAACCACCGAGAGCAAGACAAGGGCGACGGGGGGAGGAAAAACTTCCTTTAACAGAAGAGAAAAACCTCCAGCAGAACCAGCGGCTCAGGGTAGGCGGCCATCTGCCTGGACCGGTCGGGGTTCGTTCAGTCACTGTTGTTGTGTTGAGTCAGAAATAATACAGGTCAGAGGTGTTGGTGAGCCCTTTAGTAAATGCTGATCAGACAAAATGCTGGCTATTTATTAACATGTAAATTGTTTTTGTGTATTTTTGCAGCTGATCTAAATGTTTTGTTTAAATTATTGTAACATATGTAAAGGAATAGTGAAAATAAATCATGTTAACTGATGCGATGTATTCACTTATTCTGTTGAAACTTTCCACAGCAGATTGTGCAGAGCATCTCTGTGTTGCAAAAAAAACAATTTTTCCACAGTATATTATAGATGTGAAATTAAAGGTCCAGTCAACACTGTTGGTAAGCTGGTGGACCGATAAAAATGATTAAACAGGCCAGTCAACACGGCTTGTAACCTCACTGTCAGGTTTATGATTAAACCCGATAAAACATAAACTGGGATTTATGATTAAACATAAACCTAAAATCCAATAAGGAGACCCCAGACAGAGTTGAATCAAACAGTTTCTTTGCAAAGGGAAGAGACAGCCTCCTACCAGGAGCTCAGAATCCCCAGGACTCTTCGAAGCGTCCTCCTTCACTCAGTTTTATTAAAACACAAAACGGGCGTAAATCATATATCATTGGTTCCAGTATTCATGAATTATTCAATACTGTCACTATGCAGAGTCTGTCTTGGCAGTTAAATATTATGCACACAGTCCATGAGATATAGACAAAACAAAGGTCAGTGTAAAAATACAGCTCTTAGTGGAAAAGGGGGGGCAGGAACAAAATCACCAAAACAAACATAATGTTTAAAAATTTAAATGAACGTTGAATGAAAAAAAGGATGAAAATGATCTTCGTGCTGAACAAAATAACTAAGAAAATGAACAAACTATTGAGAAAATGAAACAAAATAATCAGCAATAAATCAACAAAACTGCAGAAGAAGAAGCAAAACTATCCACGAAATGAACAAAGAACAACAAGATGAAGAAAAATAACCAAGAAAATGAACAAATGTGAAGAACCGATCACTACCTTCTACTTCCTTTTACTCGAGTACTGATTCTACTCCCTGGTGTTTTTACATGACACAGCTTCTCTTTACAAATATATGACAAAGGGTCGATTTGACTCGAAAACCAGACGTGGGTCAAACAGTGATTCCCAAACTTTCACAGCTCAAGGCCCCAGCGATAAATGCAAAACTTTTTAGGAATTTACTCAACAAAAACGGTTTATATCCTGCGACATTATCTCAGATTAATTCCACATACGCAGTAATACCATTTATTTATTGACATGTACAGTATAAAACCACACTGTTTTAATTAAATACTAGATCAACAACAGAAACAAGTCATGGGCAATAACGAACAAAAGTTAACAAAATAATGTGGAGGTTGTTTTTTGTTTTTTTGTTGTTTTTCCAGAGGGCAGTTCAAGCATTTTGCATGGTGGTATTTACTTCTGTAGAATGCACAAGTAAACTCATTTGTTAAAAATGAGCAAAAATAATCCACAAAATCAGCAAAGAAGTCATGTATATTATTAAAAAAATAATAATAATCAGAAGATGCATATATACACAACATAATCATGATTTTTTTTCAAAAAAATGACAATAATTAAATGAACACAAAGGCACCGAACATCAAGAAATGAACAAAACTTACCAGAAAATGATCAAGAAATGATAAAAATAAAAACAAAAAAATGAATAAAATAATTTTAAATGTACAAACTCATCAGAAAAATAATTAAAAAGACAACACGGTCTACAAAAATTAAACAAAAATACAGAACAAATGCACAAAACATCAAGAAATGACCAAGAAATGATAATAATAAAAACAAAAAAAATGAACAAAATAATCAACAAAAGGTACAAACTCATCAGAAAAATAATTAAAAAGACAACACAGTTTGCAAAAATTAAACAAAAATACAGAACAAATGCACAAAACATCAAGAAATGACCAAGAGATGATAAAAATAAAAACAAAAAAAATGAACAAAATAATCAACAAAAGGTACAAACTCATCAGAAAAATAATAAAAAAAGACAACACGGTTTACAAAAATTAAACAAAAATACAGAACAAATGCACAAAACATCAAGAAATGACCAAGAGATGATAAAATAAAAACAAAAAATGAACAAAATAATCAACAAAAGGTACAAACTCATCAGAAAAATAAATAAAAAAACACAACATGGTTCACAAAAATGAACAAAAATACAGAACAAATGCACAAAACATCAAGAAATGACCAGGAGATGATAAAATAAAAACAAAAAATGAACAAAATAATCAACAAAAGGTACAAACTCATCAGAAAAATAATTAAAAAAAACAACACATTCTACAAAAATGAACAGAAATACAGAACAAATGCACAAAACATCAAGAAATGACCAAGAGATGATAAAAATAAAAACAATGAACAATATAATCAACAAAAGGTACAAACTCTTAAGAAAAAAATTAAAAACACAACACAGTCTACAAAAATGAACAAAAATACAGAACAAATGCACAAAACATCAAGAAATGACCAGGAGATGATAAAATAAAAACAAAAAATGAACAAAATAATCAACAAAAGGTACAAACTCATCAGAAAAATAATTAAAAAAAACAACACATTCTACAAAAATGAACAGAAATACAGAACAAATGCACAAAACATCAAGAAATGACCAAGAGATGATAAAAATAAAAACAATGAACAATATAATCAACAAAAGGTACAAACTCTTAAGAAAAAAATTAAAAACACAACACAGTCTACAAAAATGAACAAAAATACAGAACACATGCACAAAAATCAAGAAATGAACAAGAGATGATAAAAATAAAAACAAAAAATGAACAAAATAATCAAAAAAGGTACAAACTCATCAGAAAAAAAATGAAAAAGACAACACGGTTTACAAAAATTAAACAAAAATACAGAACTAATGCACAAAACATCAAGAAATGACCAAGAAATGATAAAAATAAAAACAAAAAATGAACAAAATAATCAAAAAAATGTACAAACTCATAAAAAAAAATTTAAAACGACAACACGAACCAGTGAAAAAGTTTCCCCAACCCCGTTTGGAAAATGACAGCTGTAAAGCAACCAGGAGGATGATTTTAAATGGCGAGTTGGATCGTCTTTTGTCTGTTTGTATTGGGTGGATCGTGTCCACCGTGAGGCGCCGCTCAGCCGTCGCCATTTTCATCTTTTTTTTTTGGACTTGACTTGCAAAGCAACAAAAGACTCAGGACACGACACAGTTTGCGGTTGAGTCGATGGACGTGGTTCAGTGTTTCTTCATGGTGATGGAGGGAGGCTTCACCGCGTAAAGATTAAAACACACGAGAAGAATCTCTCAGGGTCATTTATCGTGGTGCTATAATTCATTTACGGTTCTGTGCACAGGGGTAAATTTTTATCATCCTGTGACTCCCCATTAAAATGATCGAGGGCAGGGGTTTTCAACCCGTTTAGATCCAGGGACCAGCTTTGTGACCGAAGAAGCAGCCTGCTGTTCGGTCTGAGGACAGGTGGTGGATGAGGTTTTTTTTTTCTCACCTGTTGGCGTGAACTGCATGGTGACTCGATTGGTGGAACTGTAGTGGTGGATCAGGGACGTTCTCGTATCGTTCTCTGGCTCCAGCCTTGTCCTGGACTTATGCTTCAGCTGTGTCCATGTGAGGTTTAAAAAGGTAAAAATCACTTTACTGCTTTTGCTGCACAGTCTGGAAATTCAGCCCAACACGATTCACGATGGGGTTCTTCATTGAGGCCAATACGGACGTAACTTTTAGTTGTAATTCCACCGCTTGGCCACTGGGGAACCGATCGTCTGGCTCCAACAAGCTTTTTCCCCATAGATACATGTGATTCTACCTGAAAATACTAAGCGACTCCATTTTTTTTCATGAGTCATCATGGTTTCAAACGTTTTATTTGGATCCTCTAATAAGTAACGTCATGATCCATCTTTAACTTTTTGCTTCGCTATTAAGATATTACTGCAAATAACCAACAAATCACTACCGTGCTGGGGTTTGATTGACATGTCGCTATAGTAACAGCTCACTAGTGAAGTCGGACCGATTCAGACCTTCGTATCTTCTATTTATTCAATATGTTCATAGTTATACATG
>JAQQAE010022305.1:0-10285 GCA_029823295.1 Pseudamia nigra | reverse complement strand
GGAACAATAAGGTCTTTGATATAGGATGGAGCCTTATTGTTTAGGGTTTTGTAAGTTAAGAGGAGGATTTTAAATTCAATTCAAAATTTTACAGGCAGCCAATGAAGGGAAGCTTGTATTGGAGAAATATGATATCTCCTTCTGACCCCAATTTTAAAAATCACAATGACAGGAGACATGTAGCCTTAACACACGTTCTACCAGATGACCCCGCCTGGAAAATCATTCCTGCGGGGAAAAAAATAATAATTATTAAAATGTAGACAACAATAGTGGACGAATTTACACTGGTCTACTCACACACAAAGAGAAATGTGTTTTGGCTGCATTTCATCAGCGCATTCTTTGTGGCTGTCGTGTGAAGGTGTAGGCGTCTTTATTTGTGCTTTAGGATGTGCAAGAAGAAAAGCTTGGTTCTGGCTAATACCATCAGTACTCAGCCACCTCAGGCTGTCTTACTGACAGGAGACAGCCCTTCTATAAACAACAAGCTAGAACATTTTGATTTTCTTATGTAAAATTAATGGTTTGTGAATTTAGTGGCATCTAGTGCTGGGGTTCAGAATTGCAACAAATGGAAGTTCCCTCCTTAATTCCATCCTGCAGAAACCCCGATTGTCCGTTGTATGGCAAAATATTTTCCATAGTCCAAAGTAGCCAAATTTAGCTTTGATTGAAGCTTTGTACACTCATGGCATTCTCTCATGAGGCACTTTAAATTCTCACTTGTCTTGTGCAGAAGAAGGATGGGTACAGAGCCAAGAGCCTTATTAGCGCTACTGCAACTACTGTGCAAATCCATACGTTTGCAAGAAACACTCAGTTAAGTCAAGACAAGAGATATAGTAGTACACTGTCATTTTAAAAAATGAAGGTTGGTCAATCCCAAAAAAATCTCAGGAACTTTGAATGTGTCCCCAGGTGGAGCTGCTCAAACCGTCAAACACTGCGATAAAACCTGGCTCTCATGAGGACCGTCCTAGGAAAGGAAAACCAGGAGCTACCTCTGCTGCAGAGGATGAGTCCATTAGAACTACTAGCGTCAGAAACCACCAATTTGCACTCTGCAGATTGCATTTTACTGACCTTCTTTGTCTTGTCGTAATATGGATTTGTGCAGTAGTTGTCGTAGCACCTACAGGGCTATTGACTTTGCACCCACTCTGTACAACTCCACCAAAATTTGGTCAGACTTCCACAGTTCTCGCATTCAAGCCAGGTGCCAACTGATGAGGTGCCAATTTTGTTCACATTTTCCAGTGCCCTAAGTCTTCTACCATCTGCTGTAGGGCCACAGTCTAGTCTGGTAGCAAGCTCACTGACTGTGACCCATCTGTCCACGGAATCAACTCACCACACTCACTGACTGAATATGAAAAAAACATGAAACATGTTTTGAGGAAAAGTTGCAATTGAAGCAGCATGTCAGTAAAGTGCCCATGACATGCTGTTCCTTTTTTCCCAACCTATCTACCATTTTGCAATGGTGACTTCTCATCTTAAACGTTCCAGAAAGTGCAAAAAGCAACATCTACCCGTCTCCCAGAAATCATTTGGACAACCAGCTCGTTTTTCACAAGTCTCACAAACTCCGAGTTGAATAGACAATTTGGACATGGAATAAGGCACAGTATGACATTAGTGTGCCAGATTTTCTCACTGTAGAGGTGGCTAATGGATAGGCTAGCTTTAGCATCTGGGGGAATGTAAACAGTTACAACAGCAAACTCAGCAGGCGATAGTCAGAGTCTTAAGATGAGGGGAGTGGTATCTGTCAACAGCTTGGCTCTGTGAGCACCAGTAGTTATTAGCACACATGCACAGTCCCGCTCCTTCGCCCTTACCAGAGTCATGCTGCTAGCTGTACAGCCATGTCGGGCATCCCAGTGTGCAGCCCACTTTCACTCATGATCATGCAAAGTTGCCAGTTGCCATCTGTAGCTCTATTTTACCAGCGTGGGTGCAATGGAGCGAATCCACGTGGCTTGGTAACCGGAGCAAGGCAGCTCTGCTTGGCCTTAAGCCACACCCAGCTACAGGAGTGGGGTAGGTCCGTGTGGTGCCCTGTTTGTTATTTCATGTTTTCGTTCTGAAATAATAACAGACTATTTTGAGTTATGATGGATGCAAAGCTAATCTAGAGGTACCTAAGATCAAAAATACGTAGCTGCAAGTATCTTGCTTGACTTTTTGTGCAACCTATATTCGATTGGACAGACAGTGAAAGCTGCTGGATTTCTTTGGTCAATAGCCAATAGTTTGTAAAGTATCGTATCTGCAGAGAAAACGGGTCGACCGGGTTCCCATCGCTTTGTCTTTTGTTGTTGACAATAAAAATACTTTGCCAGTTCCTTTCACCAGAATAAACCCTGAGTACATTATAAAAGTGAAGCATGTGATATGTATCTGTCAAACTAATGGGAAAAAAAAGTCCAAAATACAAATTCATTTTGATTTAAGATGAAGCTTTTGTTCTGACAATTAATGCAAATCTATGCACATTTAATTTGACAGTGTCTTACTATTTGTGTGTTTAATCATAAAAATTAGACTCAGCTTTTAGTAAAGAATGTCTGAATCCAACTGGGGATGATTTATAGTTATATTTGTGTTTTAGTCTTTCCACTTGTATCTTTTTAATCTATATGTATATGAACTTAGAATGCGTAGTGTTAAATGTTGTCTTCTGAAAACATTTTCTCTCACACATTATTATATTTATTTCTATGCATATTTTTAATGAAGTGTATTATTATTTACATATATTATTTTAGGGACCCTTTTCCTTAAATGTTTTCAGATGGCGTAATAATGACAGCAATGAAAATCCCTCTGTAAACACAACTGTCTCATCTTAAATCGATGATTTGTGTCCATTTGTTTATGACTTAACTATACGCTACATTATTAAGTTTTTTTTTTTTTTTTTACCTGGTCACACGGTTGAACGGGGATATTTTTTCTAACACTGTGAATTCATCTGAAGAAAGAGGCAGCGCTTCCCTTTTACTGCGTCAGTAAGCTAGCGGCTAAAATTATCTTCCCAAAAGTCCCCTGGCATGAACGCTGCCGTTCGTCCAAATATGGTCACATCCTGTTTTTGGCTCCAATATGTCGTCCAGGAAGTGACGACCTGATTGACCTCAAAACGACCCTTCACAAACTAACGGGTGACGTCACGGTCACTTTGTCCAGTTATATAAACAGCAACCGGTGGTTGAGTCGCTAGCTTAATGCTGCCGTGCACCTTATCCAGGTGTTTTTTGAGATCGCGTGTGTTACCGTTAGCCATCAACAATTCACGTGGCTTCTCACCAACATGTAAAGTGTGAGATTCTTGTCCTTTTATCAAAGAGACTTAAAATAGCGTGAGTATAAGTACGTTTTAAAAAATGCGGAGTGCTGTCATGCTGCCATTTCACCATCTCCGTAAACAAACTTCTTCTGTTTTTTTTGTAGCAGTATCCAGTCAATAAACTTCTTCTTCGGGGGATGCTAACGCTGTTGCACAGGCGCAGAACTGAGTTTGATTTGTAACACGTTACTGGACACGGTAATTGTAATAAGATATGTAATATTTCTCTGTTACTGCCTCAGGGTCATATATTATTGTAGCGTATTACTTTTGTTTGTAACCCAGGTTATTTCTACCTTTAGTTTAATATAAGATATTAAGATTTAGTGAGTCATGCCCAATGCAAGGCCATCACGTTGTTCCGACTAGTTTCACAAAATGAGAATTAAATTAAGGAACCGAGACACTTTTACCTATTCAGACAAAACAGCCTTGTCAAATTTACACCCAAACATTACATCAGATCATCTTGTGACTCATCGAGGAAAGCGATTAAATACCAATGTAAACCTGATGAACAGTACAAATATGACAAACGGTACCTTTAATCCAGATTTTAAAACCAACTTATGATATCTCAATAGCTGGAAAGGGAAAAAAATAAACCTAATAGCATGGAAAAGTGCCAGTACAAATACAGAATGAAGATGAAACACTCCCCATGCAGTCAAAGATCTGACTGCAGGAAACTGCAGTGAATAATCCTCATTACTTATGCAGCTGTGTGGGCTGAGTTATCCCTTCAGTTCTGCACTAATTGCTCTGAATCAATACAACTATTTAATGCAAAGCGAAAGTTCTCGGTCGCATCCAGGGCATGATGACCTTGGGAGCCCCGTATGTACGACAGACAAGGCACATTTATCTGTGTTATCCTTATGGAGGCATGAATTAGAAGTTAGTCACTGAAGAGCGACAGCGAAGGGGAGACGGCCAGACAGAAAGAGATAAAGGCACAGGATACATTGTGAGTGATCGCTTTTGAAGCGGCGAGGTTTTGCTACATGCCTCAAGGTGTCACTTCATAATTGAATCCGTTCCTTTGTAGTGCAGAGGTGCCGGGGAGTCTCGAGGACAGCCTGAGGACGGAGATGTGGGCACCTCAGGGGCCCGAGGCCACATTTTCCCTGTGCTGATAACGCCGTGCATGAGTAGTATCACCAACCGACAACTGTCCACGGAGACAGGATCCTAATGGAAACAGTTATTACGCATCTCAATGGGGAAATTATAGCATAGGACAGAGAACTGTCACATTATAATTATGAGCAGTGAATGGATAGAAAAGGAACCCTTCAGGATTAGTGGATGAATTTGTTCCAGCTGCAATTATGATCTTGATCTTGTTCATTCATACACAGCCAAAAATTTGTCATATTCATCCCAACTGTCATAATGATCACTCAAACTGTGAGTAAACTTTAAATAAGGTGAGTAAGGTCATGCTGTTGGTGATAATGAGACGTTATTGTTTTACTTTATATGAAAATGTGTGGAATCCTTAAGGTAAAGGCAGTAAATAAAGTTTGTGCGAATTAGCCAATCTAGCTAATTTAATTTGTAAACTAAAACAATGAGTACAAGGAAGTACAGTGGAACGCCGGGTTACGAGTGCATCGGCACACAAATTTTTCGAGGAAGACATCGGGCAAAATTTTGTGCCGCGAACAAATTATTATTATTTTTTTGCCTTTTTTCACCTGAAACAGTGTTGTGTTTTGTGTTTTTTCATCATGAGGCCTAAGAAGGATGCTAGTGGTAAGAAGATAACCCGTAATATGATCACGACGCAGGCGGAAGGATGTGGGCGGATCTGTCCACTGTTAGAGCTATGTGTGTGGTGTAACTTTAAATATTTTATTTTACCAAAGAATAAAAGAAAACTCAACTTTTCCCAATCATTGCCTACCGAAAGTGGTGATGCTGATGATGATGGAAGTTTGACAAAACAGGCCAAAATCAGTGAATAAAATCAGGAAAAAAAATGATGGCTTGTATGGGAGTTTTTTAGCCGGCTAACAACACAACGCTGGACTCTGTGCCTCTGCAGTTGTAAGCTAACAACACTACGGCGCCTGACACCACAGCCACTGCACTGTTGAGGAGCAGGCAGCTCTGTAGCACAGACATCGAGCTACTCGTGGTTAGCATTCGACCTATCACATCACGCTAGAGCTTTCACATTATTGTGTTGACTGTTTACATCCAGGCCATAGTTCATTTCCGGGTCTATCTCTTGTGTTAGCCAAATTTTTACTGTTAGCCAGTTCAAATTTTTGGCCAATTTTTTCTTCGGTAGCCGGATTTTTTGTTACCAATAGCGTTCATTAGCAAGAGAACCACTGTATTAAGAAAATTTGTCAAATTGAATAAAACTATGAGGGAAATGAATACAAATAAGTTAAACAATAAAGTAAACAAAATATTATAGACTAGAATAATAAACAAAAATAAGCAACGTAAAAATGAAGAAAAATTCATACAAATAAACAAAATAATAATAAACAGAATACTCAAGAAAATGAACTAAAATTAAGAAAGTATCAAGACAATGTGAAAAAATGAAGAAAATACTCAAGAAACTGAAGAAAATAAATGAGTAAATAAAATGAAACAAGTGACAAAATGAACTTAAAATGAGTAAAACAGTTGATTTTTGATCAAAAAATTTGTTCATTACCCACGCCAACGGAGTGGATGTGTGGTCCATCTGTCTGTCCGTGCCCAAACTCAAGAACAAATGGAGCTAGGCTCACCAAACTTGGTACATGGGTTGGCCTTGGGGGCCCCACCCCTAACTATGATATTGAGGTCAAAAATAAAAAGTCAGCATCATTAGGTCAGTAAAGGTTAAAATACATGTCCATCTATAGTGACTGTAGTGTTGAAGCGAGGAGCAAGACATTTTAAAACAAGTGTTACAATGAGGCCGGGTCTGCTGAGCTATGAGCCTGTTCTCCAAGCTCCCAAGACAGCCCCCCATAACTAAATCCTGATGCCAGACCCTACTGTTTGTACAGACCTTGAGTTATGTTCTATAATAGCCCTGGGTGATGTGTTTTGACCCTGTCCTGTCAGAGGATGGAGGTGTGTGTTTGCAAAACTCACCCCCACACGTCTGGTTATGGATTTTGGCAACACACCCATGAAGTCCGTCTGTCGAGCGGTCCGCGCACTTCCCTCCGATGAATCCACCAACACGCACCAGGTCTGTCTCACACAGCTGCTTTAACACCTCGTCCTCCAACAGCCGGTTCCAATCTGCTAATTCACAAACCACGCCCACATCCTCCAAATATGTGTCAATTAGTGATTCCCTGAGCTGAAAACCACACCTACGGAAACACCATCGTAACATAAGTTAGAAGAGGGTCTTGGACAAACCCTGAAGGTCAAAAGGTCTTGACCTAACATTTAACCTCAAAGATCAGTAGGGGTCAAATACAAGTTTGAAATTTACTCTATGGCTTAAAATTTAATACAAATGAGGGAAGGACATTGAACTTGGTATAGAAACTGTATTTATTCTTATATTTATCCTTAAATTCCAAACATGTAGTTGATGCCATGACCAATCAGGACTCATTATTAGCAACTGAAAGTGAAACTAAAACGATGGGCGTCTTGTGTTTTGAAAATACGGGGATCGAATCATATGACTCATAGAGTATGAATATTTTCACTACTGTTGATGTTATTTTGTAACATTAATGTCATCTTACATGTAATTACATTCATATTCAAGCAAACGGAGAAAGTTGTGGAACATTTAGTTGAATTTTTTTAACTATTTTTTCTCCCATTGAAGGTAAATAAATCATAGTTACTGGCCTTAAAATGTTCAAGTCAGCTGTATAAATTAACATGTTTAATGAGGGCTACAGAGGGCATGAGCGACTTCTATATGTCTTCTTTTTGCATTTAATTTGGTTCATTTTCCTAATTGGCTAGCTCATTTTGCTTCTAATGTTAATTTTTCTGTCTGATTTTGTTTAATTGTATTCATTTTCTTTAAGGTTTTGTACTTTTTGCTTCTTGCGTTGCTCCTTCCCGATTATTTTGTTCATTTCAACTCAAAATACTCACGGTCTTGTTGCAGTTTGCTTGGCTTTTTGCCTCATTTTTAAATTTCTATACATGTAATGGAAACTCGTTCCTGCCTAGTATAGTGATCACCGTGGGTTAATGTCTGCAGAATTCTTATTTTTATTGGTCTTGTAATTCTGAAAATCCTTACACATCAATAAATAGCAACATTACAGGTCATGAAGTAAAGATAGTTGTGTAGTGTATGTGGTCAAGGTGACCCATTTATATGATTCACTCTATTACTGTAGCTCCTCGTTGTGAATGCTCATCATATTTTTTCCCAACATCTCAGGCTACGAGGAGAATAAAATGAATTTTCCTTGATCCATTTTAGCCTCATTCCAGGACCAAATTGCCTATTGATCTCTGTCTCTTTGTCTATTAAGGGAGAGCCTTGCATGCCAAAATCGGTCGACGGCGTGACGGCTGCCCATATCTCAATGCTGATTGATTCTGTGCAGGCAGTGGCCGGATGGCCAGACCGAACCAAGGTTGATGGGTGAAAGGGATGAGGATGATGAGCAGTCGATGCACATGCACAATGGCCGAGCGTTTGCCACTTTTCTTTGGCTCAGCGTTACCCACTCCCTCTGTGTTTTTGCCATCGCTTTCAAAAGCAAATGGACACAGAGGAAGGCTTTTTTTTCCCCCCATTCATTCTGTTGGTGGGAGTTGATGCAATCAGAGCTGTCAGAGTGGATTGATGGGACAGTGCAAGGATTTAGGCTGCGGTATTGTAAAAGGAAGCAGAAGAAAGGAAAATCCCCCTACTGTGACCCAGTGAGAGAGAACAGCACTGCTTTGATTGCTCTTCAGCTGTGATTTGTGACTTCCACTGGTTTGGATGAAGTACAATTGATTTTCAAAAATCCCTCTAAACTTTAAGCTGGATAGAATTCAACTGTTGATTAAGTTTGGGAATGTGATTACAAGAAAAAAGAGGTGGTGTTTCAAATTATTTTTTAAATTTTAGAACTGTGCTAGAAGTTAGATTCAACCCCTGATTAAATGTGATAAAAACAAATCCAATCAAACGTGGACAGTGGATCATGAGCTATTTGATACATGCAATAACATTAACACGGGGAGCTGGTTAAGGTGGTATTGCCTAATTATGAAAGTCAGATGAAATTCCCGTCCCTGCGTAAGTTGGATTATGAGTCCCTCCCATCCAGACAGGATGTCCATCAGCAGGTCCATCAGGTGCAAACCCTACAATGTTCCCAGGCTGGATGAGGCAAAATTCTCCCCTGGAGTTCCTTGAACATCCCCTCTCTCATCCTCACATCATTCTCCACTTTTACAATCTCTGTTGTATGAAAACCATCTACTGGCATGATTGTCCTGAATCAAGACCCCAAGTTTCATAAAATGCTGTGGCCACGAGGAGCCTTGAAACAGCAAGTCCCCATCCAGTTTTAAAATTGACTGTGTACTTTGACATTTTTTCCTTGAAGGTTGCAGCATATTCATTTTCAGCATAGTCAGTAAGACAGTGGTATATGATGTATATGTGGCGGTTGCCATAGTAACACTCCATGTGGAACGTTTGCTTACTTAGATATGATACAGGGCCAAATGTCTGAATGTGCATACCTACAACCTTGAAACATTGCTACTACCTTGACCTTTTTCCATGAGGGTCACAGCATATTCAGAATCAGCATACTCAATAACACAGTGGTATATGATGTATATGTGGCGGTTGCCATAGTAACACTCCTATGTGCCAAGGTTGGTTACTTAGATACGATACAGGACCAAATGTCCGAATGTGCATACCTACGACCTTGAAACACTGCTACTACCTTGACCTTTTTCCTTGAAGGTCAGAGCATATTTGGAACCAGCATAGTCAGTAACTTTGACATTTGACATTTAGTATATGACATATTCAACCTGACTACATAGGTAGAAGTGTATGTAGGTTTAGGGTTGAAGGTCAAAGTCAAGATCATAGGGTCCAATCTGTCACATATGAAAATTTCATGCCTCTAGCTATAGTAGTTTAGGTTGTATAGGTGAAAACAGGTTTTGGTAATTCCCAATTTAATGACCTAATTATTATGCATGTGTCAAGTTTGGCTACTTTGAATCCAGGACAGATGTGTGCGTACGATCAGTCCCTCGTAAAGTGGGAGAACGGTGGGTAGGATCCTGCAGGACCCCTCTCACGCCCTGTTCCCAGCCTTCGAGTGGCTTCCCTGGGCACGCAAACTCCGCCGCCACACAGGAACAGCGCCACCTTTGTTTTGAAGGCGGTTCGACTCCTCAACCCACAGCCATCTTTACCCCCCTGCCTCTCTGGACTTTACTCCTCTCCCCTCTCATCCTGACCCCCGACCCCCCACTCAACTCTCCCTTTGCCTGTCAATGGACACAATACTCACTCCTACCTCTTATAATTGCGCTGCAATTTTTGCACCTTGTATATATTAACTGTTGTATACTTATTTCTTATTCTTTTCAAGTTTGGCTGTGTTGTACAACTGCTTTACGTGCCTGCCTCAATTGCCCCCCAGGGACGAATTGAATTGAATTGAATTGAGAAGTGTGGGATTCATCAACTTGTACTAGTGCTTAAGAAAGTGTGTAAATATAAGCACAGCTCTGACCATGCTTATGCACAGACACTAGTGGTTGAACTGGAAAACTGCAAATATGCATTTTGGCTCAAAGCCTTCAGTCCCAACATATTAATTTAGTAATAATTTATTTGATTGGGACAGTGCATGTTAATGAACAGAAATGACAGATGACATGACCATCCGTAGTCCCACGTGCCGTTAGCTAAATCTGTCCATTAGCCTATTGTATTAAGAAAACGGCACAAATTATGCT
>JAQQAE010022304.1:0-10286 GCA_029823295.1 Pseudamia nigra | reverse complement strand
TATTGATCTCCCATTTTCACAAATAAATTGCTTAAAAATCATACAATGTGATTTCCTGGATTTTTTTTTTACATTCTCACATGATGATGAAATGATAATGAAAGCGGCATTCATTCCGATATGACAGTCCAGACTCAGGTCACATTTCAAAACAGCGCACCTGTATCTGATATGAGACATGCTGTATATAGAAGTGACCTAAATCAAATTTAAAATTATCAGGTTCCATGTGATTTGTGACGTTCACATTGACAGGAAAAAGACACACCTGGGCCACGTACAGGCAAAAGTATGGGATTTGCACCACTTGCACCTGCAGTGTGAACATGGCCTATAAACAACCCGTAACCAGGACATTCGTATCAATACCAAGCTTTTCAATAGATGCGGCTTCTGTTGTGGCTAAAGTCCGATAGCACTGGAGAGTAGTTGAGCAGAGGACATTTTTTTTCCACTCCACGAATAAACAAGACTCTGAGCTTGAACTTCCTTAAAGAGAAAAACAAATGATCAGAGTTGACCATGATGCAAGATATTCTGGTTCTGTGGAAATCACTGTGACCTGTGCACTGACTGCGTGTTAGCCCACAGAGCTGCTGCTGCTGCTGCTCATGTGTGTGAGTCAGAATAAATAATCAATTAACCAGAGTCGTCTTCTACATTCTCTGTTTATTCTGGTTATTTGGACTGTTTTTCTATGAATGACACTGCACAGGCTAAATATTGACTTAGCTCCTGCTAGACCTTGAACTCCGCATCAGGATAATTAACACAGTGATTGCCAGCGTCTGAATTTAATATAAATATCATCTGTTGCTACTGAAGGGTGTGATAATTGCTGTTTGATAAATGACAATCAGCAGTGAAATCCGGAAGTTTCCAGCAGTGAGAGCAAAACATTAGTACAACCTTAAGGTTTTCCTCACAATAAACCAGAACATCCAGCAGCTGATGTGTTAATGACTAATGATGCACTGAAAATGCTGGCGAGGAACATTTTAAATGCAGCACACTTACATTTAGGGATATGAATGGAGATGTGAGGCAACAACTTTGAAAGGAGTGACAAATTAAAAGCTTCGGATGTGTAAAAACTGGCCTGAGTTTCAGTCTTTGAGTCGATCCTCTGATACATTCGTATTCAGACCACTGAGGCGTTGTGGACGTGTCTGTTTTTTATTGTGATATTTAATTTTGTTGATTTACCATGTTAAACATTCATCTCTATGATGATACCAACTTCAATCTTAAAAGCACAAATAAACATCCTGTTGAGTCAGTTTTCATTCAGGAACAAAAACCAGCCTCTGAAATAATGATTTGACATTTATAGTCATAATTATAAAAACTGACTGATATGACCCCGCCCTCCCCCCGAAATCTCAACCTCTACTGAAAACAGTGTGAAGCATTTTGAATAGGATCATTGTGTTCATGTCATCTGAGTATTTACTGTAAATGCAGCATGTTATTTCATGACAGTCGTACTAATCCTGGTGTGGACCGCCGTCTCCTGAGGCCTGTGAGAACCGTCCACTTGGGAATTACTTCCTGTCTCTTCACACCAGGAGGTCCCCTCTGCACATCCAGCTCTTGTTTCCCTCTTCGCACTCTTTCACACACCCTGTACCAGCCCCCCCCCCACTCGTAGAAGCGTCCACCTCCCAGCTCTGGGATTGAAGATGTCTTTGTGTGGTGGCTGCCTCCGTGGCCTGCAGGAGCACACGGATCCATGTCAAAGCCTCATATTATTCCCTCTTTTTGAAAACAGAGGGGGGTTGAAAGCAAAGCTGAAAACACATGGCACCTTTCACCTCCAGGGGCAGCCAGGCAGGGGCGGGGGCCACGCTTTCAGAGGTGGGGGGTTTGAAACATTTGGTCAGTGTCTGGCAGCAGTAGGGTAATTGCTCCTGCTGGACCCCAACACAGGACATATGGGGCGGATTGTGAATTTGTAAACCTAAAGAACGGTATAATCTTTACAGCGTGAACCGTCTCCGGGTGCAGGACTTTAGACTTTGAATCCATATGTTGTTGTTGTTGTTCTCCTTTCGGCTGCTCCCCTCAGGGGTCGCCACAGCGAAACACCAATGATTCGCATGTTTGATCTGGCATAGGTTTTTACGTCGGATGCCCTTCCTGACACAACCCTCGCAACAAGATGAAGGCACAAATTAAACCATCACACAGGTTTAAGCAGAGGTGTGTAGGGTACACAGAAACAGTAAATGTACTGTTACATTCTAACTCTGATGACTCAAGTAGAAGTACTCATAAGTACGTACTTGAGGAAAAGGGTTCGGGTTAGGTATCGTGGTCATTTTGTTTCCTTGGTTATTTCGATCATTTTGTTGCTTACGTATTATGTTGACTTTTGTTCATTTTGTTGTTGTTTTTTAGCTTAATTGATTTTTTTTTTAACCACTGTTGTTGCTTAGTTTCTTTGCTTTTATTCATTTTGTTGCTTATTTTGTTTTTGTTCCGTTTTTATTAAGTGTTTTAATGAAAGTTTGATTTGATTTCTTGATGATATTCTTCATTTTTCTCAATTTATGTCACATTTCTGCTTATTTTGTTGCCTTTTTTTGTTCATTAGCGCTTTGAGTTTGTTTGATTATATCGTTAAGTGTTGTTCTCATTTTGTTACGTTTGCTCATTTTGTTGCTTAGTTTATTCATTTTAATGTACTTTATTATATTGTTGATCTTTTTTAATTTAAATGATTAGTTTTGCTCCTACTCATTGAGTTGTGGCTTCTCATTTTGTTCCTGATTTTCCTCATGTTTCTTCTGATTTACTTCACTTTCTTATCCTTTTTTGATTGCTCCGTTGATCTTTCTTCTGATTTTGTTCATTTTAAGTCTAAATTCTCACAGACTTATGCACTTTGCTCTGCTTTGCTTTTTGCCTTGATTTTGCAACTACTATACATTTTCTGTTACCTTGTTGCTTTTTTTGGGCAGTGTAGTGGACCCTATGCATGAAAGGGTTAATAATTATACTATTCTGATTATATTTGAGCTATTATAAAGGGTGTTATACATATGTAGCGTTACAGACATAGAATAACCTCCACGTTCAGGGCATGGTTTAGGTACACACTGTCTTCACTCTGACAATTCCAAACCCAGTCAAACAATGCAGGGGTCAGCGTGGAGGGGTGGTGGGTGGGGGTGGGGTGCGTTTCTGCAGGCACCAGGGAGACATGACATACGATCCAGGAAGTCCAGTTTGACAACAAAGGAAGTTATTTGTAAGTTGTCCTTGATGCCTCACACCAGGTAAGTATGACAGCCGTGTGACGCTGCAGCACAAGAGGGTTGGGTTTTTACTTTATAGTCCATCCATTCATTTTCTACCCCTTAATCCTCATGAGGGTCGGGGGGGGGGTGCTGCAGCCTATCCCAGCTGACTTGAGCGAAGGCAGTCCTTCATGTTATATCTTCATCATCACCATTTACATGATGATGATGATGACTCACTGACTGGGCCGGTGTCGACTGATGCTAATTGACTCAGTGATAACACACGTGCTGATATAGTGAGTTTTCAGCATGCACACCAACACAGCTGCAAATAAAAGGCACTGATGCTGATGTATCGCTGTAACATGTCACTTTAAGGTTTTCTGAAGACCACTTAGTGTTTAATCTTACATTTGAGCTGGTGGACTTTGATTTATACGTTAAACACAAACAGTTGAAGTTTCATGTTATTTTGGCCTCACACATCTTCGACTATAACCTTTAATAGAGATGAACAATATGCCCAAAATAGTCAAAATGTTCATATCAGTTCACCTGAATAATTCTGACCATTTTATTCAAGTTTAAATACTGACGTGTGATTCTGAGTGAAACCACATACTTATTTGTGGTTTAATGTTAAAAGAAACAATAAGAGAAAAATGGCCTAAGGGGACATGAATGTACAAAAAGATCAAATGATAAAAGACACACAAAGAGACAAAATATGTCATGAAAGAAACAAAAATATGCAAAAGCCACAATGAGCACAAATAAAATAAAAGACACAAAATTTTTAATTCTCATTTGGAGTTTTTTTTTTAATTAAATGTACAGGTTTGTTTTGATCGTATATGTATTTTTCATAATTTTGTTCGTTTTTTGTTGAATTTCTTAGTTTTCTATTAATTTATGATCATTTGATTTATTATACTGCCTTCGCTCAAGTCAGCTGGGATAGGCTCCAGCACCCCCCCCGACCCTCGTGAGGATTAAGGGGTAGAAAATGGATGGATGGATGATTTATTATACTGCTTAATCCTGCTCATTTTCTTTACAATTTTGTTGCTGTTTTAGATTATATACATCAGATTTGTCTTCATTTTTGTGTTCTTTTTTCCTTCATTTTGCTCATTTTATTATAATAAAATAATGATAGGCGGAAGTGGCTTTGTCCAGTTCCGCCAGTGGACAAAGCCACAGGAGCTTCCAAGGAGGGGGGCCCAAGAGCCACATGTGGCCCTTGAGCCCTGGGTTGCGGACCCCTGAAACACTGACTGAAACTGAAATGAAGACGTGATGAAGCACAAAGTCAAAATGAGAGGTTTTACACTAAAACATTGACATCTACCAGTAAAAAAAAAAGTAGAGGCCCAGAGACAGCAAGGTTGGGCTTCAGGATCAGGAGAGGGTTACGTATGCACAAATACACACAACAGAAATAGGTGACAGTATCTGTGCTTAAGTAAACTTCTGCCTTAAACACTCAACACGGTCCACTGAAGACAACCTGAACAGAGATCTTCCAAATATAATGCTCTGTGGTCCCCTTAAATGATGCATGTCTATTTTGCACTCAACACAGACTCCAAACCAGGCTTCTTTGACGTCAAGACAGATTGAATGGAGGGAGGATGAGGGAGGAAAGAGGTAAAGGGGAGGAAGAGGCTACAGGAACGGAGGGAGGAGGAGGAGGAGCAGGGCTGGATGCATGGACTCAGATGCCCTCGATCTCCCAGGGGGCAAAAGCTCTGGAAATGGCTTTGCCGTTCAGAGAAAGTAAGGCGAAGAGGGAGAAATAAACAGTACAAGAGAACAGGGAACAGAAGGGGCAGGAAACTGTCTGTGACCTACTGGACAAACAAATTGGTTTGCAGGCAAAATGGATTAAGAGGTTGAGCCGGGCAAAAAAACAAGGGTGACTGATGTTGCAATGTGAGCTCATCCATTTTGAAGGGGGCTGAATTTAGAGGCTTCATGTGGAAGTGTCTTGTGTGTTTTCTGTGTGTGTGTGTGTGTGTGCGTGTGTGTGGGTATGTGTGTGTGTATACGTGTATGCTCTGCAAGTCAATATTTGTCTGCTTTGCCACGTCCCTAGACATCCCATTCGGCGCAACAGACCGTAAAGCTGTCAAATGTGACCTGAATATTCTCTGTCTTCATCTGTTTCCTCCTCTTTCTCTCTCCCTCTCCGTCTCCTTCTCATGCTCTCTCACTTCCCTTTGATTTCTTTTTCCTCTCCGTCAATAACAATATCATCGGGAGCAAACATGTTCCTGAGCTTTTGATGGCTTGTCTATTTTTCTCCCCCCTCCTCTTCCTCCTCCGCTGTAGAAAAGTGAGATTATCTCCTCTTATCTTTACGCGCTGTGCTTGCTCACACCATAAAGTCATTTCTGGCTGTGTGTGAGTCTGTGTCAGTCTGATAGTTGTGTTTTATAGTTGCTGCAGTAGTGTCTCGGTAAAGTACGTTATGAATGTTCCGTGTGTGGGAACTTGGTGTTTACACTTTGTTGCGGTGTGTGAAGGCTCGCCGGGATGGCAGCGTTCTGTTACTGCTGTCTCAGTCTGTTCCGTCCAGCTCTTATCATTTAGATCAACATCTCTAAAGAACATATCAAACAGTGCAGAAACACCGATGTTAGCACATTGTATTCACTTTTAAAGAGAAAGGAAGCTCATTCAAAGCTCAGAGTCGTTGCGTTTAGATTCTCGTCATCACACGTTTCACCATATTCTCTCACTTCATCAGACTGGGATTCATATTCCTGTCAAACACCCAATTTCTGCTCTTACCTTGTACCTGAAAAAAAACCCTTTGAAAGTTTCATTTTAGTTGAGGTTGCAGGTTTTGTTTGAACATATGGGGTGGGGGGGCTTTTGTAGTCAGGCATCTCTGGATCCTTGTAGATGTTTTGAATGTCAAACACTGTGTCTTCAGGTGAACTGTGAAAGCATCAGGAAACAAAAAGTAAGACATAAGACAATGAGTCAAACAAATGAAAATTAATCAAATGATCAATGAAAAACTTCAACAAAAGGAATTAAACAAAGAGAAATGAACCCTCCTTAAATCACCATCTTATCGTGGTGGATTGGTTTGTGTGCTTGAGTGATCCTAAGAGCTATGTTGTCAGGGGTAATTCACCCCTGGTAGGGTCTCCCAAGGCAAGTTGGTCCTAGGTGACGTGTCAGACAGTGATTCAGGTGGTAAGGGTCTGGTGCAATCCCCAGTCGCTAAAACTAGCTCCAACTGGGAGGAATCCCTGGGGCAGACCCAGGACACTCTGGAGGGACTGTCTCGTGGTGGGCCTTGGAATGCCTGGGGGTCCCCCCAGAGAACCTGGAGGAGGTGACTGAGGAGAGGGAGGTCTGGGCTTCTCTGCTTAGACTAGGATAAAATGATGAAGATGATGATGGATGGATGAGAAATGAACCAAATAATCAATGAAATGAAGAAAGTAAACAAATAAAAAAATGAACAAAACAATAAGAAAAATGAACAAAAATAATCAAGTAATAATTTTGATAATGAACAAAAATACTCCATGGTGTGTCCTGACTTCAAAGATTTAAATAGTCATCCTGAATCTTGTTTGGTTTCTTCTCTGGTGTGTCCTCTGTACATTTAATGAGCTGCTCTTCATATTCTCTCGTCATGTTGTGTTAGTATTACAAACTGTGCTGTGATTATCATCCACACATAAACCTGCTTGTTTTCAATCGTGGCCTAAAGCTGTGGTGTCATTCCAGGTTCACGTTTCAGCTGCACTGCTACCGTTTACACGTTCTATCATGGATCACATCAGATTAGTCAGACGTGTTGATGTGTGGTTGAAAGAATTTAAGGTGCATGTTGTGTTACTTAGGTCAATTAAAAACTTACCTTCACCTTAGGCATCAGTGATTGACATGAACTGCAGGAATATTCAGATTGCGTGGCCTCGGGTGCCATTTTTTCAGAAAGACAGGATGCCAAGGGCCCATTACTGAACAAACTACAACAGATGAAATGAACAAATATTACAGGATCCAGAACTTGTCTGTTTAATTACATTTCCCTTGCCGCTGACTGTCTTTTTTTTTTGAATAGGGCCCAAAAAAAATTTAAATGAATGAACAGGGCACTAAGTTAAGAAAAGGAGCAACATTTTAAAAAATGATAACCTCTCATATATGTAACATTTATTCCCCCTCCATCAGTCTTTTATATGACAACTGATGGATGAACACGTCTGTCCGTGTTACAGCTGAGATGCTGTTAATTTGTGATGACTCAGTCTACATTTATGACTGCTGGCTGTAAACCGAACTACCCCACTTGAGGATAATGAAGATCTGTTGAACCTTGAACCTTGAAATATTCATGTGTGAGTAATCCACCAAATGAGTCAAATAATCCAACATTTGACAAAAAGGAAGAAAAAACAAAGTTCAAAAAAATCCTCAACAAAATGAACAAACATGAAGAAAATGAACCAATAACCCCGCCTGGTGCATTTTGTATTCTTTAATTCTTTTTCTTCTTTATTTTGTTCCTTTTGGCTCATTTTGTTGTTTATGATGTTCATATGAAACTTATTTAAATGAACTGTTTCAGTATGATTTAATCGTACCTAACAGCCTGTTTTCCTGTACATCATACTGTCTTCTTTGGGTTTGATGTTGAACTCCCCCTGCCAGTCGCCATCTGTCACCTTGCTACACGTTCATATCAACTAAAAACTCTTTGTGCATAGGAGCCAGCATTGACGAGGTGGGTTTTAACCCCCGTTAAATCCTTAAATGGAGACCCTCTTGTGGGCCTGTGTGTGCCGTATCAGTGGAATCATCACTCTGAGGTGTCTTTTGCAGATTCCCCGTGTGTGTGATTTAGAGAGTGTTTTCTTATTTGGAGAGGCAGCCTGGCGCAGGCCCAGTGTTTCTCGGAGCCTTGATAAAAACGTGCTGGGAGCATGGCGGTCCACACCTACTCCACTCCAGGGTACAGGCAGTACCGTGGCCTGTCCTCTCCAATTGGCAGCCTCTGTGCTGCTGTACCACTGATAAGAGGCCGCTGTAAATAAAACTGTACAGCACGGCTCGTTAGAACGCTGAAGGTAGAGTGAGGACGGGCAGGAAGGAGGGGTGAACCGTGTGGTGCCTGTACTTATTGTTCTGACAGCATACTGCGTCTGTGTGTGTGTGTGTGTGTTCTCCGCATGTTTGTGTACTTGTTTTGCTATCTGAATATGAACCAGATTGAATTTTAGATCTTTTTTTTTTGGTGAATATCATTTCAACGTTGCTTTCCTTTTATTTTCCGTAAAGCTCAAACGTTCTGGGACAAGTGGAAGTTGTTCTTTATTTTAAGGTTTGGGGAATAAATGAGTGTCCTCATAAGAGGAGGAAAACCATGTGCATGTGCAGACGGATGGGGGGGGGGGGGTGTCTGTGTGTGTTTATGGATTTTTGCTGTTTTTTGGGAC
The DNA here is from genome assembly GCA_029823295.1 of Pseudamia nigra. NCBI lineage: Eukaryota > Metazoa > Chordata > Actinopteri > Kurtiformes > Apogonidae > Pseudamia > Pseudamia nigra. The sequence goes on along the minus strand of JAQQAE010022304.1, from coordinate 1,573 downwards.
TGAGAGTACTGCCTTACATAAGCCCATTTATGTAGGCTCAGTGAACAGCCAGGATATGTTTTTGTTGGTGACTGTGTTTGTCTGCCTCTGTCTCACACGCACATACATGTTGTGTGTCCATGTGTGTAGAAGACATTGAACCAAGTCTCTGTGAGTCACCATAACTTCAACCGTAACTACAACAGGCCTACACCTAACCTCCATGGTTGAGTATGGACCGTTCATTCTGGATTGTGTTGCAGTGTGTTTTGTGTTGCAGTCTGTCATTTGTTCACATTAGATAAATCCATATTTAATGTAACGACTGTCTGCGATGCCTCTATGAAAACAGCCTGGACACTCACTTCAATGGCTCATTTTTTTCTTGTAAAAACCTTCTGTTCACTTCTGTACACAGTTTTCCCCTGTGCTCTTCTACAGTCGCAGCAGTGTGCTGACATTAGGTTAGAAGGACAGTTAACTATCTAATCCATATCTAAATGTTGCTATTGCAGCTAATGTTGAAAAGGTTTAATCAGCCTAATTAAGAGTTTTCTGCATGCTCTGGCTGACAGTTCAGTGAAACTGAAGTAATGGATTAATAACTATTTCACAAGAAATAGTACACAGACGGTGTAAGCTGCTTCGTGTGTATTTGCAGCCAAAAAGATCACACTGCGTATGCCGGCGTTTATGATGATGATGGCTTTTAAATTGAGTTTTGTGCAAGTTAGCTAGTAATACATTATGTTGAATATTACTGTTTTTATTAGACTTCCATTTGCTGCCAGCGGCTAGACCAAATCTCTTGGCATAATGAATAAAATAAGAAGTTATGTACATAATTCAGTAATGTTAAAATTATATTATACTTTGATATATCCATATTTAACTTACTGTAATATTGTATGGGAAAGTACTTTCCCAGCTGATTTAAAGTCAATATTATTGTTACAGAAGGCTTTTGTTTGCTTAGCAACATTCTCTAATCATGATGCACTAAGCGCACCACTTTTTTTCAAAACTACTGTACAGCTGCTAAATATTTATGACATTAATATTTATCAGATATGTGTATTTGTTTTTATAAAATATAGTAAATCTCCACATAGCTTTAATAAATATTGTGTTAAGAAATGTCAAGTTCATTCTTACAAAACCAAACAAGCAATGAATTTTCATCTTTCTTCATTTAAAAAATCTCAAATTCAATTTTCTTTTGGACGTCGTGGGGCCAAATTATGGAATGAGTATGGAGATGTTATGAAATTGTCATCGCTGCCAATTAAAATGATTATGCTTTCAAAATTATTTTGGTTTCAAAATACAAATTGTAATTGTCAAATAACAACAATAAATAAGATAAGATAAATCTTTATTTGTCCCACAGTGGGGAAATTCACATCCTGCTTAAGGAGGAGTAGCCGCTGCAACAATGGTCACGCCGCTATGGACAAATTTTCAAATTCAAAACGTTTATTTCACACTCAAGGTTCATAGTATATACAAAATGTGTTAAAAAAAAAAAAGTGTATAAAACGTGTAGAAAAAGTGTATACAATTCAGCAATCACACGGTGCTCATATAACAGCAA
>JAQQAE010022303.1:0-10286 GCA_029823295.1 Pseudamia nigra | reverse complement strand
GACCGGTCCAGAACCGGCAAACACACAGCCAGGACATCAGGAGACTGAGCAACCTAAAGACCTAGGGCAGAGGGAGGTAACACAAAACTACAGGGAAGATGCAAGTTAGTATCACAGTATATTCATTTGCTAATCACTTGCGAGACAAGGAGGTGACTGGAGAGGTGAGAGATGAGGAGAGACAAGGAGGATGAAGAAAGAAGGCGAAGGAAGGAGAAGAGGAGAGGAGAGCTCATTTATATTTTGATGTAGAGAAAAGATTGTATCAGTGTTTTGTTATTCCCCCAAATTTCTGAAATGTTTTGCTGTTTGCCATATTCTGACCACAAGGACTAGTTTAAATCCACAAATTACCATCTGATTTTCTCCAACTTTCACTCAAGACCAAACACTAGGCCTTCATACTTAATAGAAATAATGATAAGATATTTAATATATTTTTTAGTTTAAGAAATTTTACCATGATTACATTTTGGCCATATTTCCCAGCCCTAGTGTGGACAGAGAGAGGCAGAGCCAAATGACATTTTTAAGTGAATGTATTTTTATAAGATTGAGAAAAAAAATGTGTAAAGATGTTGAATTGTGATAGTTGCTCAGACGAAACCCATTCACACAGAACTAACCTCTTGCTCTCAATTGTTAACATTCTCATTTTAGAAGAGTATCAGAAACTCTGCATCCAGTTACCAGATGTGGGCATACCGATACCTGGACGTGTACCAGGAACCCCAGACTTACCTGGCATCTACCCTGTTCCATACCCTGGACAGACTCCTGGAGTGGGTCCAGGTCCAGGTCCAGGTCCAGGTCCCGGTCACATTCCCATCCAAGTGCCAGGCCATGTTCCAGGCCAAATCCCAGGTCAAATTCCAGGAGTAATTCCAGGACAAATTCCCGGGCAGATTCCAGGACAGATTCCAGGGCAGATTCCAGGACAGATTCCAGGACAGATTCCCTTACCTCCACCAGGTGAGATGCCTAAGTTTCATTCAAAATGACACGTTTAACAGTTTAATGTTGATGTGTATATAGTATTGTGAACAGCAAATCACATCTGTAAAACAACAACAAAACAATAAAGTTCATTCATGTTAATGGTGGAACAGACTTGAGCTGTGTATAGTAAAGGTGGAGCTAGTGATAAAAGCAGGAAAAAAATACCATTCTGGAAGTGTTCCTGAGCCCATGCAGTGATTTGCAGTAGAGAGTCATGTCTGATTTTAATGCTGAGGGCCTGAAAATCAGAAGTCTCCAGTTTTGACGTTTGGCCTTCCTCCTGATTCTATGAATCGTTCAATGCTGTTATACATCGAGAAACATTTTTCCACAACTTTTAGACATAATTTGTCACAGACTGGTGAACCTCTGCCCTGCCCATGTTACTGACCTGTTACCAGTTAACCTAGTTAATCAATCAAATGCTCCTCCAGTTGTTTTTGATTTGTGCCAATGACTTTTCCAGACTTTTGATGCCCCTGTCCCAACTTTTCTGAGATGTGTTGCTGCCATCAAATTGAAAATGAGCTGGTATTTTCCACAAAATGGGAAATGTCTCAGTTTCTACATCTGATATGTTGTTTATGTTCCACTGAGAATAAAACATGGGTTTATGAGATTCATAATCATTGCATTCTATTTTTATTTACATTTTATTTACATCCCAGCTTTTTGGGGGTTGCAGATTGTAACAGGTAGCATCATAATTTGTTAGTCTATGAATAACATGATAAAGATCACATCTGATTTTTATGAAACCACCTGCACTACTAGTCAAAAGTTTGGACATACCTTCCCCTTCAGTTTTTTTTTCTTTATTTTTATTATTTTCAATGCATATTAGTGGTGAAGACATCCAATAAACACCACTTGTCAAACGTTTGGACACACCGTATCATTCAGCGTTTTTGTTCTTTTTTTGGATAATTTTCAACATTGTACATTAATACTGACGGCATCCAAACTGTGAATAGTACCCAGAACATTTGTATTTTAGATTGTCCAAGCTAAAAGTCTTTGATGGCAGCTTTCCACACTCATGGTATTCTCACATCAGAATCACTGTGTCTTCACCTGGAATGATTATCAGTTCACAGGTGTGTCTTGTGTTATGTGCATTAGATCAGTTGTCTTGTACAGAGGAAGGGTGGCTACAGAGTCAATAGCCCATTAGTGCTACTACAACTACTCTTTTATGGCAAGAAACACTGAAGTAGCAGAGAGAAAATACAGTTCATCGTTACTTAAACAATGAAAATCAGTTAATCCAAAAAAAAAAAAAAAAATCTCAAGAACTTCCTTTTTGCCACTGCACTTGGGGACACATTCAAACAGTATGATAAAAATGTCTCTCATGAGGACTGTCCCAGGAAAAGAAGACCAAGAGAAGACCAAGAGCTATCTCTGCTGCAGGTTATTAGAATTACCAGACTAGCAATTTCAGCACCTCATATAACATTTAATGATTTTGCTGACAGCACTTGGGGACACATTCAAAGTTCTTTAGATTCGTCAGACTAATTGACCTTAATTTCTGAAAGTCATTTCTGAAAATCTGTTGAGAAAATGCCATGAGTGTACAAAGCTGCTATCAAAGCTAAATATGGCTACTTTGAACAACCTTTAATATTCAATTCAATTTGATTCAATTTAATTGTACTTGTGTAGTGCCAATCATAATCCAAGATTATCTCTAGGCACGTCACAATTCAAGGCTGAAACCTCAAGACTATACAGAGAGAAAACCCAACAGAACTGCCAAGCGCAAGACTAAGGGTGTATTCACACCTGGATCATTTGGAGCAATTTTTCCAAAACAGGGAGTGTTTGACCCCAAAAAACTGTTTGTTTGTGCTTGTAAGAATACAGCAAATACACCTGGATTTGGAACAAAACAAGCAAGCTGAGATCGCCTAGAATGGGTGCTCTCATTTCCATTTGATTCCTGTAGCGGTTCGTTTGCGGTAAGAACACAAGCAAGTCAGAAACCAACACAACTGACGTAAAACTGGTTGACAATGGAATGGCGGGGGCAGTAATGTACTCAGTTGCCAACTGTCATTCAAAACAACAGAAGTAGAACACAAAGAAAAAACCTAAGAGGAGGGAAAGGAGGAGGAGTTGGTGAGATAGATATACAGTAATCTAACAAAGTTTACCTGATGCTCTGTGCGTCATGTACTGTATGTGTGTATGTAGTGATGCACCTCTCAGAGACCCGTGGTTCTGTGCAGTGGCATGTATTTGTCTCATCAGATGCACCAGAGAACCACACAAAAAACTAATCACACAAAAAACTAACCACACTGGCAGCTGAGGATACATAGTTGTTGTTTTTCCCCCGGGGCAAGAATATAGAATAACCTCTTCTTCCTTCCAGAGAAGATTTCTGACCAATGAGTGAAGAGTTTGCTCTCCTATGGCATTTGTTTATAAGTTTGAACCAATACAGACTGATACCCTGTGAACACAAACCACCCAAAGGGCAATTGCAACAAATGTATCATTTTATCCCCTGAATCGGAACAAATCAAAGGAGCCAAAAGTGTGAATGCACTCTAAGGTGACGGGAGGAAAATGTTCCTTTAATGGAAGAGAACAACCTCCAGCAGAAACAGGGCTCTTTGTAGGCGGTCATCTGCCTCGACCAGTTGGGGTTAGGGGACAGAAGAGATACAAAAGAGAAGAGTAGAGATAGAATAACAAATAACACAGACCAACCCTGGACTGGTCCACAATCAACAAACACACAGCAAGAACTTCTAGAGACCTGTATGAAGGATAGCAAGAGAGAGAGCACACGTAGAGGAAGCACAGACATACTGTATAGGGAAGACACAAAGGTAGTAACACAATATAGATGGCATGGAAATAAGTGCGGAGAGGGAGGGAGAGATAGCAAGAAAAAAGCTCCTTGCATCACAGTCCCCCAGCAGCCTAGGACTATACAGCAGAACTTAGTGAGGGTTAATGGTCACTTGACATAGCCCTATCTATATGCTTCGTCAAAAAGGAAAGTTTTAAGCCTAGTTTTAAAGACACAGAGTGTGTCTGCATTTCAGACCCAGACTGGGAATTGTTTCCACAGGAGAGGAGCCTGGTAACTGAAAGCTCTGCCTGCCAGTCTAGTTTTAGAGATTCTAGGAACCACAAGTAAACCTTCGCTCTGGAGAGTTCTGATTGGTTTATAGAGAACAATAAGGTCTTTGATATAGGATGGAGCCTTATTGTTTTGGGCTTTCTAAATTAAGAGGATGATTTCAAATTCAATTCTAAATTTTACAGGTAGCCAATGAAGAGAAGCTAGTATTGGAGAAATAGTTTTTATTTTTTAATTTTGTTGTACATGTTACAATGACAATAAAGATTCTATTCTAAGATTCTATTCTATTCAATAAAATTATATTCAATTCTATTCTATTCTATTCTATTCTTAATATGATCTCTATTTCTGACTCTAGTTAAGACTTGTGCTGCAGCATTTTGGATCACCTGGAGTCTTTATTTGGACATCCTGCCAGTAGTGAGTTACCATAATCCAGCCTAGATGTAACAAATGCATGGACTAGTTTTTCTGCATCACTTTGGGACAGGACATTCCTAATTTTGGCTTCATTATGGAGATGACAGTAGACTGTTCTTGTCATTTGCTTTATATGAGAATTGTAGGATAAGTCCTGATTCACAATCACTCCCAGGTTCTTCACAACTGTGCTGGAATCTACTGAAATGTTGTCTAGAGTAAGGAAGTCATTAGGAAGTGTACTTAGTTTCCTTGGGCCTATTTCAATAACTTCAGTTTTATCTTCATTCAATAAGCTATAGTTATTGAACTATATACTATATCCAGACCACTATGTCTTTGAGACAAGCATGGAGTTTTGTTAAATTAGTTTTTAATTCATCAGGTTTCATGGAGACACACAGCTGTGCATCATCAGCATAACAATGAAATCCTATGCCATGTTTTCTTATGATGTCACCTAAATGCAGCATGTACAGTATAGTGTTTAAAGTACCAAAACTGAGTCCACATATTGGGGGTTAACACTTTTTATTACATAATTCCATATATGTACTTTCACAATTTGGAACCTTTAGTGTTTAATGTGCAATGTTGAAAATACTGTATAGAAAAATTGCTGAAGGAGAATTTGTGTCCAAACTGTAGATTTATCAGGAACTGAGACATTTCTCCACTCAGACAGACCATACTATGGTGTCCCTTTGATGAACAAAATCCTGTGACTTGTTTTCAACTGGAATTTTCCATGTTATTTTCATCATTTTGGCTGAATCTTATTCTTTTCATGAGCTATGCTAATGTACAGACATTTGAGGTTATTAATTTACCATTTTAGAAACTAAATGAAACCTTTTTAATTGGTTCTAAATACTCTTTCTTTGATACATTTTTAGTAATCCAGACCCAGAACATTACCAATATGTGCCAAGCCTATCGCAACCTCTGCCTAAATGGTCGGTGTGTTCCCATGCCTGGCATTGGATACCGCTGTGAGTGCAACATGGGCTTCAGGTTGGATGGCAGGGGAGAATGCATTGGTAAGTTACTCACAGTATGAAGAACAATTCCACTGGGATGTACCAGAAGGGAAGAAAGGCTCATGAGCTTTATATTTGTCTTTTAGATGATGACGAATGTGAGAGAAACCCGTGTGCTCATGGAGAATGCATTAACAACCCTGGGTCTTATATCTGTCAGTGTCCTGCTGGGTTTCAGTCCACTGCAACAAGGACAGAGTGCAGAGGTTACTACCTCACATACACGCAAATGTCCTCGCATACGAAAAGATTGTGTGTGTTTACTGTCCTCCATGTTCTTTTGTGCCAGATCTAGATGAGTGTGTGGCAAACGGTCGCATATGCAACAACGGCCGCTGTGTGAACACTGAAGGCAGCTTCCACTGTGTCTGCAATGCTGGGTTTGAGATCTCAGCAGATGGCAAAAACTGTCAAGGTCTGTCACATGCTAATATTTATATTTACGGACATGTTTTCTGTGACTACAGAATGTATGTTTGAATCAATCTTTATCAATCAATATAGAGCTGCACTGTTAATCAAATCTTAATCACAATATCAGCCTGCGCAGTTACTGTATTTAATCACAATTTAAAAGTCCACAAAGGCTTCGTGATATATGGGCATGGAATGCATGAGTGAAAAAACATAACACAAACAACCCCAAGAGAACCGTGTAAAACATGGAAAATTAAAGTTTTTTGTATTTTTGTTTGATACTGTATGCTGTATTCTATCCCATTTTTGATGATGTTTATTTTCAGTTGCTTAACAGTCCAGGGTCCCTTTTGTCATATTTTGTGCTTACTGCAGGGGTCCAGTCTAGTATCCCCACTCTTTTACTACGAAGCCACGCTGTTGTAACACGTGCAGAATGTGTCTTGACATTGAAGGTCATGGATGTTCAATGTTGGTTTTCTTACTTGCAGAAATTGCTAGCGCATTGCATTCATCAAACAAAAAAAATAAAAATAAGACCCCCTATCTCATACGTCTGTGGTGCGTTCACTGCCCCTCAGTTTCACTAACCACTATTTTTGTGGTATTTATAAAGTATGGAATTACGCACATTTGTGTTGTATGATGTTTGTGATATATTTCATGTGTATTAACCCAGGATCTGTGATTCTGGTAGGTATGGTACCATGTCAGAACACCAGGCTGGATACATTTTAAATACATATATTTATGCCCATGAAGCATCCTGTACTAGTTTAACTGCTCCAGCAGGAAGAGAATGACTTCTATTAGATCACTGTGGACCCTCCCTCTGAACAATTCCAATGATTTTACACGTCTTTATAGCATTCTATACTAATATTAATGATATCCTCACTAAGAAACATTAATATTTCTCGTAATTACAAGATGTTTTCTCAAAATTAGGAAAAAAAGAAGATCTCGTAATTATGAGATACGGAGTCTAAAAATGTTTTTCTTCAGTGAATGCAATGCGCTGTCATACTGATACATATGTTGTAAGACACGTATTCTTACAGATGGCTTCAGCTTTTATTCAGATTTGTTCTTATATGCAATAATGTCAAAATCGGAATGTTTAGACAGTGATAAATCACAATCAAAAGTGGATTGTTACAAAACCAACAGTATGGGTCTAAATCCTCAATCACTGAAAAATATTTTGTTCTTTGTTTATTCCTGCACAGATCAGGATGAGTGTCTGATCAGGAACATGTGTCTGAATGGACTGTGCATCAACGAGGATGGAAGCTTCAAATGCATCTGTAAACCAGGATTTTTGCTTGACACAAGTGGACGCATGTGTGTAGGTGTGTTTCTTAGTGGGTCCTCAGTCAGCCACATTAGCAACTGCCCAAAGATTACCTACATTTTCAGGATCACCAGCCATTACTTCAAGACCCCTCTAATGCTGTCTTGGAAGTCAGCATCTCTGACATGTACGCCTTAGCACACAGGGCAAAAATCCTCCAAAAACCCCTGGAAAGCCCCTCAGTGTCCTGGATGTGAACAGATCTGCAGCCTTCCTTAAATCAGTTCAGTGTGAAGAAAAAAGATCTGTGATAAAAAGAACAAACAGTCAGAAGAGTCTGAAAAATACAAAAGTACCATCAATTTTCAAAATATGTCCAAAAGACCAATGGACGTCATTCACCAGCCGTTTATAAGACAGTGTTTTTTCCTAAGCGCCACTTGTGCCGATGTTATAAAGAGTCTGTCGTTCATCATTGAGGTCATTGATATTGGCTTGAGTGGTTGTTTCTTATTAGATTTGTTCACAGAAGAGGATCTATCTGCACTTAAGAGCACTAGCATGTTTGTGCAAAACAACAGATTAACGTTTTACAATCTCCCACAGCAGTGTAATATTAGAAATTTGGAATTACATTAAAATTTTTAAATCTCCCCCGTAAATGAGCATCTATCTAAAAGTTTGAGTGCATCTTGGGAGGATTTAGCCTGACAACATTTGTTCTGAGAGAACTTGGTACACTCAAACACAATATAAACGCACAGTAAGTATTTTTTCTAGGATTTTTTTTGACAAAATAAAATATTTTAGCATAGCAATTATGGTGAACATTCATTTTAAGCCATGCCTTTACTTTCCCCCAACATTTTCATTTTTCTGTTAACAATTCATGAATCATGGCAGCATGAACACTGAGTGGTCAGAGTTCACAGCACTCAGTACCAAGTGGTCATTTTTGACTGTGGCTGCGGTCTGAGCATCTTATTGGCAGTTCTTGTGACCGCTCTGAGCCGATCGCAGAGGTGTAGGAGCCGAAAGTGATAATCCTGACTGGGCATTGTAACACGTGGTCACCGGGCATGTGGGCAGTTCACAGTGCTTTCTATCCTTTGAAAACGACACCTCAAGAGGCTGATGGTTCAATGAGACATATTTAATTGTGCCGACACCGCTGTGACAGACATTCCTGCATTGAACACGCCAATGGTATGCTCCCTCATGACTTGTGACATCAGCGGCTTTGTGACTTGTGACAAATTCCACTTTTTTGCCCATTTATTGTCTGCAGTGGAAGGATTGTCTGTGTGCTGGTCTCACTGACTGGCCACCACACTGTCCATGCAGTTCATTGGTGGAATAACTCTATCAGTGAGTAGTCTCACTGGGAGGGATCAACTGGGAGAAATCAACTGGAATTGAGCCACCAGATTTGAGTAAAAGAAATCATTCAGTACACTTCTAAATAATATTTTTGGCCTTTTCCATGTAAGGTCATTCTAATTCAGCACTTTTGGTTTGTGCATTTTTAGTTGAGTGTAGTTTGGAGTCAGTACCAGACCTGCACCGCAGGCATGTTCAGGGTTTATCCACCTCAGGTTTTTCTATGAGGTCTAAAGGAGGTTCCCCTAGTGGTTTCACCTGGTAGAGCATGTCCTATGGATGATCCACCCCTGCAGGACCATGGCTCATTTCCTAGCCCACAGACACCCAGCTTATGCACATCGTGTTTTATTCATGTAAAAACTTCAGAGGCTTTATCAGCTTATTTATGAAAATCTTTTTTACATTGTATAGGCTAATGTTTTTGCATCATTTCATCAGATTTGAGATCATACAAATGCATATTGTGGTAAGACAGCCCATCATTACTTTAAGAAGGTCTGTCTATTTGACAAATCACGAGATATTTGGATGTCTCCAAAACCCTGAATGCTATGATGAAACTGGCTGTCACAAGGAACGAGTGGAGGACCAACAGCTATGTCTACTGCAGGTGTAAGTTTATTAGAATTACCAGCTTCAGAAACCAGGGACTGTCTACACAAGAACCAGTTTCATCACAGCATTAGATGGTGTTGGCGCCATCATAACAGTAAAGTTGTGGTTGCAGTTTAACAACCATAACTTGTAAAATTACCTTTTAAGTTGACAATCATCATATGTGAAAATTGTGACATAATTAAAACCGGAAATTATACATTTTTTCCAAAATAAGGCAGGTCTGAGCCACTCTACCGGCCTGAAGTGGACTGAGAGTGAACTCAAGTCAAAGAGTAATTGGCTAGTACCAGCCACAGAGGTAAAGAAACACTAGAGAGGAAAGGTGGGCGTGTCTGGTGGCAGAATTGTCCGCCATCTTGGTCCAGGACAGGTTTGAGATTTTTCTGTATAAAAACTGCAGTAGAGTAGTCAGTGTGTGTTAAAAAAATCACAAAAGATGGGACGAGTTTAATCTTTTCTGCAATGTATTTGACACACATTATGTTGATAAATAAGGTATGATACTGGACCATGTGAAGTGTATAGTTTCTGATAAAACACTTATTATATACACATAACATCATCTAGTAGTGTTTGATCAAGTGTAACTCTGTTCCATGGCTGGGTCAATATTTCCAGACTACTCGCTTGTCACATAGACACAGTGTAAGTGGATCCAATATTCCAACAGAATTTTGACCACTTCATTTCTCTCTGTGACTTTGACACACACGGTTGTCACTTCTCAGGACTTGGTTAGATGGTTTAGCCTTAGAGATCTGGACTAATTTGATTATAAAGGAGATTGAGTTTGAAGGAGTCTGTTTTCTTTGGATATATGCCTTGTTATTTGTTAAACATTTTTATGTCATTGATATAATTGCATAAAGTAGTCTTAAATGACAGGTAGTCTCTCACGACAGGCTGATTTACATTATAAATAGCATCTTAGGATCCTGTCAAGGGTGGTCTATCACCAATGGGGGTCATTAACACAGGTTGTACTGCATGTCCTTATACTCAAAAGTCAGTT
>JAQQAE010022302.1:0-10286 GCA_029823295.1 Pseudamia nigra | reverse complement strand
ATGTGAAGATTGTCAGTCGTCCAGGTCATTGTTTTCTTGTGGGTTTTTCTGCAGCTTCTGCTCTGATATGTTTTCTTCAAGAATGTTTGTGACAAATAGAAAACATATCAGTCCAGAAGACCTGACACATTTATGATTGACATGTCATATAGTGATGACATTCACACTTTCAGAAAACAAACTTTTATTTACAGAACCATTCAAAGTCACAAACAGCAGGTTCACTTGGTTGTGAGTGTAAAAAGTTAGTCACAATGTGTGTAGTTGATGATATGATCCACCACACACCACATTTCTGCCCAATGCAGACGTCCTGTGAAAAAAAAAAAACAATAAAAAATATATTAGTGGACAGTGATGTATAACATAACACTTTCAAAGTTTGCTGTTTGTTTGAAAATGCCATTATTTTTCTATCATTGTTAAGATGAATGTGTTTTGATAAATTAGTCATAATACAGTAATAGTATAAACAACGTTAACATGCTTCAGCAGGTCTGTGTTGATAACTTGCGTTGCACTTATATAGTCGGGTCAAATACATACACAGTGAAAAATAACCCGTAACATAATAATGAGAATATGCTGTAACAACAGTATGAATCTTACCTGTGCAGAGCAAGTGACAGATTTCTCTCCTGTTGGTGTCGCAAAAATCTCTGCACATGAGCAGCACGATTCGATCGTCGAGAAATCCAGGCGTGTCAGAGGACAGTTTCCGAACAAAATGACCCAAAGTTTGCCATAAAATCAGTAAAGATTTCAGGATGTTTTTGTTTGTTTCCAGACATTCATTTGGATTATCACCAAAATCTAATCAGTCTTTCCTTGAGCCATTTCAGACCTTCCTTGAAAATTTCACCCAAATCCTTCCAAAACATTTTAATGTATAAAGTTGTTAACAAACAAACACAAACCAGCAAAAATCATTACCCACCTGGATGGAGGTTTATAAAGCTATGTACAGAGTACAAAGCCAGTTGAGTTGGAAATCCCACCAATTGCCTGTACAATAACTAACTCTATTAATGTACGCACAAATCACATTTGAGCTGCACTTGATATTTCCTTGCTTTTCCAAAAACCTCTTTGTAACTTTGCCATGTATTTATTTCATTGTGTTACATTTATAACACAGCCACTGAGAGCTCAAAGCATTACTACTTAACAGCAAAAAGACAAAACACACACAAACCAAATTCAAACAGAGAAAACAAAACACAGTCACGCCAGTTTATGTACAGCGACAGCATTAATTTATACAACATAACTTTCTGGAGAAGTTGAAAAAGTTTCAATTTATTCGCCTATATTCTAACTGCACTATTCTAACAGATTCTAACTGCACTTTAGAACAGCTCATAGCGTTTAGTCTGTGATGCAATATTCTTTTGGCTCTTCGTGTAAACTGAGCACAGGCTTATTTCCAACCACATATAAATTCATCATAGATTAATCAGCTCAGATGACTACTTGGGGCTTAGGGATTGAAACTGATGCATTTAGAGCTTCATGATTTTGACTTACATGTTCATTTCAGCAGTTATCTGGTATCTGAAAAGAAAGATGATGTACAAAGATATAAAATACTCAAAAAGACAAAAATGGCATAAAAGATGTGCGAAGACAAACAATGACATGAAACACAGAAAAGATGCACAATGTCAAAAATGACATGAAAAAACAAAACAAGACAAGTAAGATGCAAAAAGATAAATAATGTAAAAGACGCAGAAAGACAACAAGTATGCAACAAAATGAAAAGCCTTGTTGAGTTGACAATTTTGGTCCTTTTGATTCATTGTGGTGCTGTTTTGTAAGACATTATGTTTGTATAAAATGAACATAATCTGAGTTCAAAGTCTAAATTTAATTACAAAGCATTTGTAATCATTTAAACATAAGTCATTTTTGCTTTCTCTATTACTTTCAACATTGTACATTAATACTGCAAATATTCAAACTGTGAAAGAACACATATGGAACTATGTAGCAAACAAAAAGCCAGAGAATGCTTTATATTTTAGATCAAAAGAGGTCAAATTTAGTTATGATGACAGCTTTGCATTCTCTCATCTCAAGGTAGTTAAATGGTACAATTTTCAGATCTCTGTATCCGCCCTCCCTCTGCAAAAGACAGTTGGTCTAAAGCACATTTAAAGGCTAAAAAATGGTAAAAAATTAACTCTTTACAAGACAGGTGACAACCTTGTGAATCTGATAAATGGCATAAGAGTGCAAGGCTGTCATCAAAGCAGAATGTGGCTACTTTGAGAAATTTAAAATATAAAACATGTTCTGGGACTTTTTTGTGTTCTGAATATCTTCAGTATTAATGTGCAATGTTGAAAATAATAAAGTAATGCTATACACTACCACGCAGTTTGACTGATATATGTACGTCATGATAACAATCAGTAAAATAAGTCCTTGTGCTTATTTTACATTTTTGGAGTTGTAAGGGAAACAGAGTAGAAGAAATGCTATGCTCTTTAAATACCTCAGAGATGCTGATTTGAAAAGAAGTGGTTATTAGCAGAAGTGGCCCTTCAGTAATAAAAAGGTTCTTTCTTTTGCCTTTACTCTTTTCCTCACTCATTCTCCTCTCTCTCTTTCTCGCTGTCAGTCTAAGGCTTTGGTCCCAGAAGGATGTCGACAAGCCACTGACCTGCCCTCACTTCATCCCTCCTTCCTTCGCTTTTCTCCCCACTGCTTCCCCCACCCCCTCTCTCGTCATCCCTCCATTTCCCCGAGCCGTGGTGCAGCATTCCGATTGGAGCTGATGGATCCGATGGTGCATGCATTCCCACTCCAGAATACCAAGCAGTGGGGAGAGGAGAGCTGTGTCAAAGAAAAAAGATGACATGTGGGACTGGGAGACATGGTTGGATCGATCAGAGCATAGTGGGGGTGGTGGGTTAGAGAGAAGGGAAGGTGTGAGGGAGCTGAAGAACTGGACATGTCCTTTGAAAAAACTAAGTGAATAAAGCATCAAAGCAGCTGCCCACATTCTCACAGTGAGAAGCATTGTCTTCATCTAGTCTAAAGCAGCAGCAGCCCCCAATCCAGTGGAGGGGATTACAGAGAGGCTTGTCCAAACACTATGTCCAGATCAAGAGAGTGAAATTCAGATTCATTGGCAGTACACCACAGGATGTTCAAAGACAGAATTATAGGCCACATCGAGAGTTGCTCTTATGAATAAAAACCAACCATGCACTGTAAGAAAGGAATTTTAACAAAGCACAAATGAAATATGAGTCTTTTTTTATTTTTCTGAAATGGAAACTAATTGATCACCACCTGGTGGTGAGTTGGTTCCGATGGTGGTTAGAATGCCAGTCAGACATTGGCAGACCCAAATGTATTGTGAGGGTCTGCTGGGAATGTCTGGCTGAGTTCCTGTCCGTAGGAGCTTCAACACCTACCTGCAGCAGAGCTTCAACAGCATCCAGGGGGACGTGGGGGACATTGAGTCTGAGTGGGCCCTGTTCTGTGCTTCCATTGTTGAGGTGCCTGATCGGAGCTGTGGCCGTAAGGTGGTCGGTGCCTGTCATGGCGGCAAGCCATTGGTGGACACCAGTGGTGAGGGATGCCGTGAAGCTGAAGAAGGAGTATTATTGGGCCTTTTTGTCCTGTGGGACTCTGCAGCTGATGGACACCAGGAGGGTAAGCAGAATGCACTTTCGACAGTCAGTGAGGCAAAAACTTGGGAGTGGGAGGAGTTCAGTGAGGCCATAGAGAATGACTTCCAAATGGCCTTGAGGAAGTTCTGTTCCACCATCTGGCTGCTCAGGAAGGGGAAGCAGTGCACTGTTAAGACTGTGTACTGTGGAGATGGGGTGCTGCTGACCTTGACTGGAGATGTTGTAGGTTGTAGGAAAGAATACTTTGAGGAATTTCCCAATTCCACCAGCACACCTTCCTTTGAGGAAGCAGAGCCTGGGGTCTCTGGGGTGGCCTCTTTTATCTCTGGGCCTGAGGTTGCCGAGATCACCAAGGTGGTCAAAAAAACCCTCGGTGGAAAGGCCCCGGGGGTGGATGAGATTTGTCCAGAGTTCCTCAAGACTCTGGATGTTGTGGGAGCTGCAACATTGTGTGGACATCGGGGACAGTGTCTCTGGATTGGCAGACCGGGGTGGTGGATCCCCTCTTTAAAAAGGAGGATCAGAAAGTGTGTTCCAACTATAGGGGATCACATTCCTCACCCTCTCTGGTAAGGTGTATTCTGGGGCACTGGAGAGGAGGATCTATCAGGAGGAGAAGTTTGGTTTTCATCCTGGTTGTGGAAGAGTGGACCAGCTCTACACTCTCGGTAGGGTCCTGGAGGGTGCATGGGAGTTTGCCCAACCAGCCTACATGTGTTTTGTGGATTTGGAGAAGGTATTTGACTGGGTCCCTCGAGGACTTCTGTAGAGAGTGCTCCGGGAATATGAGGTGCCGGACTTGGACTCACTGATAAGGGCTGTGCGGTCCCTGTATGACCGGTGTCAGAGCTTGGCCTGCATTGCCAACATTTACCAGTTGATCTATGTTCCTACATTCACCTATGGTCAAGAGCTTTGGGTCATGACCAAAAGAATAAGAGCCAGGATACAAGTTGCCGAAATGGGTTTCCTCCGCAGGGTGGTTGGGCTCTTCCTCAGAGATAGGGTGATACGCTCAGCCATCCAGGAGGGGCTCAGAATAGAGCCACTGTTCCTCCACATTGAGAGGAGCCAGATGAGGTAGCCTGGGCATCTGGTCTGGATGTCTCCTGGACACTTCCCTGGTGAGGTGTTCCAAGCACGCTCCACTGGTAGGAAGCCCCAGGGAAGACCCAGGATATGCTGGAGGGACTATATCTCTCGACTGGCTTGGGATCTCAGGGATCTCAGGGTCCCCCCAGAAGGGCTGGATGAAATAGCCAGGGAGAGGGAAGGCTGGGCTTCCCTGCTCAAGCTGCTGCCCCCACGACCCGACCCCACGGATAAGCAGTAGAAGATGGATGGATGGAAACTAATCTTATCAAGCCTGTTTTTCATTACACAGTGGTCTCTCATTCCCACGCCTCAACATTTACCTGGTCCACGATCTACTGTCATTCTGCAATATGGAACAAAACTCACTGGATTGTTTGAGTTGTTAGCATTTCTTTAAAGGTTCCATACTGTAAAAATGCATTTTATTTTGAGGTTTATAAACTGTAAACCTTCTTTAAAAATATGAATTTGCCCAGTATTGCTAGTTTGAAATGTATGAACTTGTGATGTCATAAGTCATCACTCACATTCAAGTAACATGCATTGTGCCACCTCAATGAGCTAATACAATTTTAAAATATAAAACCCCTGTTGCATAACCATATGTTGGAAACAATCATATACTGTATGAGATTGGGATAAACGGCCATGACCACTTTTGGA
The DNA here is from genome assembly GCA_029823295.1 of Pseudamia nigra. NCBI lineage: Eukaryota > Metazoa > Chordata > Actinopteri > Kurtiformes > Apogonidae > Pseudamia > Pseudamia nigra. Next base: position 4,881 of record JAQQAE010022302.1, on the reverse strand, counting down.
GGAAAACAAATGATTACTCCCACTTAATTCTGATGCTCCTTATATTATGTTGTAGTTTTGTTTTGTGCCACAATTTATATTACATTCTGTGAGAGAAGTCATTTTTTCCCCTACAAGGGCAATGTGGCCTTTGATAAACGAAGTAATGGAGGCCTAATGGAGAGTCAAGCTCAAATGACTCCCACCACTAAGCAAATTCTACAGCAATTTTGCTTGGAAAACAGTCTATGAAGAATGCACTACAGTAGCCTTGCATCGCAATATGATCCCTTGGAAAGGCTTATGTGTTTCAGCCAATCAGAGTGTTTTCTGATTGAAAGTGGGCAGTTACAACACCTCACAGTGAAATAAGCAGGTGAATGGCAGTTTTAGAGAGATTTTTAGAAAAGCAAGGAAACGTCAAACACATTACCACCCGAAGAGAAGTCCTTAATTGACACTTGTAAGTGGTACAGAAGTTTGGTTTTAATGAGGGATACTTAAACAGGCACACTTTTCAGCAAAATAGTGTCAGAGAAGACCTTTTGATGGAACACACATGGAAAGGTGAGCAAAAATCTCCACAAAAGAAACACGTAAGAAAAGTTTGACTTGTGTATAGTGGCAGCTCGGCTACATCTTCCTTAAATGTTGGCAGTGTTGTTTTGTTTCACTGGTCGGATTTCTTGTCTTAAGAAATCTAGTTAATCACCACTGGCTTATCTGGTGGCTTATCTGTCTGGCTTATCTGATTACAATGCAAACACACTGTTTGACACTCTTTTAATGGTTACTCAGCAAATCATAAGTTATAACATTATTAAATGTCATCTTTTCCATGTTGATCCAAGTATAAACTCTTCCATTGGGTTTGTCAGTCAAGTGCTAATTACTCATGCAAAGGTTACAGCTACAAAATATCTTCTGTTTTAATTCTGTTATCATTGATCAAAAAATTATGACTGTAAAATCAGTTTGTCTTTGTGCTTTAGATAAGCCATCAGTCCAAACATCCACCACAGTCTGAGGACAGGTTGTTCTGAACTAAACCAGCCGAAAGAAAACCAGAAAACAAGACTCTTCCCAGGTCTTCAGCCTACATGTTGAGGGATTTCTGCAGCTTTGCTCTGCCACATTTTGTTCTCTTTTTGCAGAAAATTCATTGAGCTTCTTGGGTGCTGAGAGTGAAAAAGTTTCATTAGCTTTGACGTGTAAGAATAAGGCTTATTAGCCCCTTTTCCCTTATGAGACGCAGCTGCTTTCTGCATTTTTATCATCATCTTCACTGATTAAAGAGGATTTTTACATCGCAGGAAAAACTTGTAACTGCATGTTTTTTTCTTACTTTATATGAAATGCTGATGTTTTGTGTCTCCTCACCAACACAACATCTGAGTATCTGGAGATAGTCAAAGCAATATGCACTATTCAAAACATGGAGACGGAGGAAATTCCATCTGTTTTGATGTTTTTAAAACAACTGTCAGTCAGCTACAAAATAACTAATACATCAAACAGTTTGCTGTGATCATTCATACTAAATAACATTTTCCTTCTTTAAGGCTAATTTCATTATAATGGAATGAATTCATGTAGAAATAGTACAAATATATCATATTGTAAGCTTAAATATTGTTTAGTTTACAAATTACAGATTTACAATGACAAAAAAAATCAAACGCATCAAAACTGTTCGTTGGAAAGTGGATATAGGATTAGGAAACACAGGACTATCTATTACAGAGCCATATTTGCCCGTTTTCCACTAGTACCTACTCGATTCTACTTGACTCAGCTTGCTTTGTGAGCATTTCCATTCAGTCACAGTACCTGGTGCCAGGTACTTTTTTAGTACCTGGTTCCAAGCAAGCTGAGTTGAGTAGAGAACGTGACACACACAGACTGCAGGCCCCTGATTGGCTAGGGAGTGGCATCACTGGAAGCATCTCTAGAGACACTCCGACACAACAATGAACTGCGGCATTTTTAAAAACTCAGCAAGAGCGACTGTACATTTGTATCAGCGCTGCTTGTACTAATCAACAATGGCAACGTGCAAATCCACACCGTGTCTGACGACGAGGTACAGACGTTTCTGTGTCTGGTGACTGAAAAAGAATTTAGAGTGAGCTAGATGGAGCCACAAGAAACGAGAAAGTGTATCAGCAGGTTTCGGAGCTAATGGCGGACATGGAGTATCGCCAGACCTTCAAGCAGTGTTGCGAAAAGTTAAAAAACAAACACGCATAAAAATGACTAGCGGACAATAAAAAGCCCACAATGGCTGGAGTGGGTCCAACAGGCACAATTAGAAGTGTTTCAATCAAATGGAAGCAAATACAAAAACCGGCTGAGAACATGATAGAGGAGGTGTGTTTTAAAGCATCTTTAACATTATTTATCCTGACGGTGATAAACTCACAATGAACAATGATATTTTGAAAGTCATTCTGTTGTCTTGTGTATGCAGACAATGGGCTACGTTAGGCCACCAATGCTAACTCCGTGCTCTGCTTGTATTTTTTGTTTGCTGTCTAACAAGTAGTCACTACTGAAAACAACAAGTAAAGTCAGCAACATCTGACGAACAAGACAGTGTTTGTACCAGTAAAAAACTTTGTTTCATGTTGCAAGTTTGTGCTGTGTGTGTGCTAAAGTTCTGTGTGTTTGGTCTTCCAAGAATCTCGAGGCATCTCTTCGTCTGCCTCCTTTCTCATGGATCCTCCAGCTCCCCTGCGTCTGTTCCGGTACTGGGACCGGGACAACCCCGGCTTTGACACAGTGACGTGCTATCACCGGTAAGAAACAATAAACACTGACTTTAGGTTGCGAGTATATTTCCCCAATAATTTTTAAACCTGCTTTGTTTAACCACCTCTCATTTCTGCTTTTCTATCTTTCTAGACAAGAGGAAACAGGTCGACATCAGACCAGACTTTAGATCTATTTTCTCAAATATGAAGGCTGAGGATGAACAGAAGCGGGCTCAGTGTGACCAGCACCCGATCCCAGGCCTTAACGTCTATAACCAACTGTAGATAAATGTATATGGTTTTGTTTTTCACCTTTGCACACTGTACTGCCTATAATTTATTGCTCACAAATAAAGAATCGCAATTGTCATTATGTGATTGTCACGCCTATTCTGTCTGAAATACACTTATGGGAGAAGAGTAAACCATGAAAAGCAAACACGTACTGTATCTATGACATTTCGGTGTAGTGATGGCTCATAAATAACTAAAGTAACCTAAAGTAAGTTATTTTCCTTTCCGGGTGAAGTCATCACAAAAACACTACTCTTGCATGTGCCAGTGCAGATGACACTGCTCACTGTAGTAATAGTACCAGCACACTGTATCTACTGTAGACATTCTGTCTTTCATAATAACAGGTTAGTGTTTAGTGGGATTCAATGCGTTTAGCCACAGGCTACGTTATGCCTCATAATCCTGTCAATTGAATTAGACTAAAGCTAATGTGTCAACTGCTGGAATATTTTTCAATAATTGAAATTTAAATCTAGCATTTTATTTGTCACTTAATATTGGAACCTTTACATATAAAATGTACAGGTATAAACAAGTGGAGACATATCTGCAAAATGTACAAACCTTTATTATCACAATAGATACAATAACCATTTTTAACTATTGCATAAATGATGCACAGCATCTCTCTGTCCTCCTCTGCGTCCTGCGCGGCCACTGGTTCAAATGCTGCTGCAGGTTCATCACATGAAGTCTCATAAGTCTCTTCATCACTGTCACACAGATTATACAGATCGCAGCATATCTGCATCATAGATTTCACCAGCTGGACGTCACAGTCATTCCTTTTAGAAGGCAACACCACCTTCCCTTCAGCCTGCCTGTCTTCGCCTCCTCTCGTCTTCGGTTTCATACTACTCTATGACTTCTCAAAGTCTCCTGTACTTTTCCTCTGTTTTTCTTCTCTGGCTCTTTTCTTGTAAATTTTGTTTGATTAAAAGCCACATACAGAGCAGCAAGTACATCATCGACTTGATGTCCTTCATTGTTATATTGTGCTTGTGTTGCACACGAATGCTGACAGGACAGGTTCGGGACGCGACTCCGCCTATGACTCCACTTACATGGCTAGTACTCACTTGCTATGGAAAACGACCTAAAATGAGCCGAGTCAAGTAGAACTGAGCGGAGTCGAGCCGAGTCGAGCCAAGTAGGTACTAGTGGAAAAGGGGTATTAGTGTCAGCTTCAAGGGTAAAAAATTCATATATATTCTAACATAATAGTATTAGTAATAACAGCATTTTGTTAAGCCTTCAAGTGACAGCTGACTTTCCAAAAGATGGACATTATTCCAAAAATATGAAAATCAGGAAGGTTTCAGAATGATGAATCTGTTTCTTTCTAATACAACAATTCAATGTAAAAGTCCCATACTGTGATAGTCCATGTTTGAAATGTGACATTCATAGAAACTCTGTGACATAAAAAAGCAAAAACCTGACCATTTGAAACTGCTTATGCTGGTGGTGCTGAGAAATCCACACAGCAAAATGAACAACAGGAAAAAACAAGCCGTTTTGCACCTTTACAATTTGTGACATCACAAGTCATAACCAATTGGATTTTAAAACAAGTTGCAACAAATCATATCCACGCTAAAATTAGCCACACCGCCATGATCAACTCACAGTATTACTGCTGAAATTATTTTCTTTTATTAAAGAGAATTACCGTATTTTTCGGACTATAAGGCGCACTTAAAATCCTTAAATTTTCTCAAAAATCGAAGGTGTGCCTTATAATCCAGTGCACCTTCTATATGGATTTTTCCTGATTTGTGCTTACGGTAAAATCGGTTCGAAGTCAGTATGTGGTACACGGCGCTCAAAAATCTGTCAAAATGCTTTAGTA
>JAQQAE010022301.1:0-10286 GCA_029823295.1 Pseudamia nigra | reverse complement strand
GTGAAGCGCCTAGAGATAATCGGCGATTATGATTGGCGCTATACAAATAAAGATTGATTGATTGATTGATTGATCTGAAAACAAAGATTGTTCAACATTATGGTTTAGGAGCAGACTACAAAAAGTATCTCAGAGATTTGAGCTTTCTGTGTCCACTGTGAGGAACATGGTGAGGAAATGAGGACATTAGAAAATGTCTTGTACTTTTAAATGTTTGCTCTGTTTTCTTATCAAAAAAAGGTGGCTAAAGAGAGGGAAAAATAACCTGGTTTAATTGGATTCTAGACAGTCTGCCTGACTCGTGTTGCTTAAAGTTATGTTTATTATCATTTAAAAAGTCAATTTTAAGTCTATTTTATTCTACCTATTCTATAGGTTGAATAAAATAGAAAACAAAAAATAAAATATCAAATCCCTTGTGCAGTTCTGAACCAGACTGTGACCTTGACCTTTTCCTTGCAGATTACAATACATTTGGAATCAGAATAATCAATAACCCAGTGACATGATATTTTCACTACATAGGTAGAAATGTATGTACTGTACAGTCATTTCAGACCTTACCGATCATGAAGGTCGGAGTCAAGGTCATTTGATGAGTGAGAGGTACGGTGGCACAGAAGTGCAAAACAAAATACATTTTCCCTAAACAAACTAAACTTTTTCAAAACAAACTAAGCTTTTCTAAAACTAACTAAACTTTTCCAAACCAAAAGACATTTTTCCATCCATCCATCCATCTTCTAACGGTTCTTCGTGTGGTTGAGTCTTGGGGGCAGCACATTGGGCAGGGAAGCCCAAACTTTACCAAAGCAAACTAAACTTTTCCAAAACAAACTAAACTTTTTTAAAACAAAGGCATTTTTCCAAAAAAACTAAATTTTCCAAAACTAGACATTTTTTGCAAATAAAATAACCGTTTCCTCTCCAAACTGGCAAACGTAGGGGCAATCCTTGCTCGTGATTGGACAATAGATATGTCTGTCACTTTTCTTAGAGGACTATGAGATATCGGGTGTTTCCAGCCAACCCAGTAATCCACCTAATCAGCCCATCAATTACCACAGAAACTTCATGGTGGAGCCCGGTTTCACTCATGATCATCACACAGCGGTTACATACAAAGTTGTCTGTTGCAATCCACAGCTATATTTTGCCAATTGTAGATGCAATGGATCAAACTTCGCTATGTGAGTGTGGCAGCTCTGCTTGACACCGAGCTACACTCGGCCACTGGAGCAGCTCGGTACCCTCGGCCATGCACCTCGGTAGCCCTGCAAATAATAGTACTAGTGAAAGTAACATTTGTTCACTGTTAGTTTATTTATTGAAAAGTGGTTCAGAATCCAAGTTACCAAAGCTTGCATTTAACACCAGCCCCCACTGAATTTCTACTGTGTACAAAGAAAAGCAATGAAACTGAAAACCTAAACTCCTCTACTCCTTGAAATAAGGCATTTACATTTTCATGTAATCTTGTGTTTTCCTTCTGAAATAATTACAGACTCTTTTGAGTCATGATGGTTGCAAAGCTAATCTAGAGGCACCCAAGATTAAAATTAAATCACCGTAAATGAGATGCCACAGGCACTGTACAGATAAGGAGCTACCAAAGTGTAAAAGGGAACGAACGAATGATACATGGATCACTTTAAAGTGGTGCAGGAGAGCTACCCTGCTAGCAGCGCTGAGCCATGTACGTTTCATCCATTACATTCACAACTGGCAAAACAGAGCTGCAGATGACAAGAGACAACTTTGCACATAACTGCTGAGTGATGATCAAATGATGGGCTACACACTCTAGTTTCTGTGGTAATTGATTTGCTGATTAGGTCGCTTACTGGGTTTGCTGGAAACATCCAATATCCCATAATCCTCCAACTGCTGTCCAATCACGAGCAAGCCTTTGCTCTACCTCCTCTGTTTTGTGAAAATGTGTTTTGCTTTGGAAAAAAGCATTTTATTTTGAAAAATGTATTTTGTTTTGCACTTCTGGGCCACAGTAACTTTGGAAATACAATGGACAGAGGCTGTTCTTTCTGTGTGCCGTCCACCTACTGTACGCTTTGTGTCTCAAACACCACCCAGCATCATGAAGTGCTTTAATGCCAACAACACGGAAGTGCTGATGTCCCTTTGCTGCGGTCAGAGTTTGAGGTCCAGTAACCCAAATGGAGAATTGGAATAGTGAGGAGATTTTCAACTTATCTGCCTCTAAGAAAAGGACTGTGTCTTATCTATTGTTTACGTTGGACACCCTGAGGTGCTGGCCTTGGGAGGCACAGCTGCTAAACACACCCCTGGAAGAAATGCATTCAGCGCTGGCAGCCCCCCCCCCCCGCTCCCACTTATCACTATTATTCCCCCGGGTTATGGGTTAGATGAACTGTATAAATATGTGTTGCCATGGCAACTGCCTGGTATCCATAACACCATGACCATGCTGGCGGGGCAGCATTCTCATTCTTATCGGGACTGGTACACTTTCACACTACACGACCAATGCTCTCTCTTGAAATGCTTTGTAAATAAGTGTTGTGTTGAAACTCATTGCTAAATGTGCTGAGTTTTTTTTTCTATGTGCCATAATTATGCTCCCTTAGGAGCTTAGTTCTAGATACTGTGTTTTTTTTTACTCTACAATCCCATTGTTGACTTACCCACTCTTTCACAAATCTGTTTTTAATGTTTAATACTTATTAAATAATCAAATATGAGATATTGAGATTTGCTCGATTTTTATTTCTATGAGCTGTCAGCCATAATTATCAAAATTAAAACAAACTAGAAGCCTATTCTAACTTGTGTTCAAATTTGATGGCCCTTGCTCTGATAATAAGGTCACTATATGCCAAATGTAAGCTCCTTAAAGAAAGTTTGAAAACATTTTTTCAGTTAATTAGTAAACAAATTTAGCAATTTAAACAACAAATAAATAACATGTAATTACACCCATAGGTATTGTATTTTATATCAATGGATGGTCTGATTAGTCAGGTTTACAACAAGGTAGAACTTGTAAGGATCATGCATTTGTGGAATGACCAACACACCTAAACATATCGGCAGCCCCTCCACCCAAAAAAAAAAAAAAAACCAATGTGTCAGAATGTCCTGCAATATCTTCCTGATGGTAAACACTCTTGTTTGAGTTGCTCGGTGGATTGGTTGACTGCACTCTCCCACAGCAAGAAGGAAAAAAAAACAACACTTATTGGCCATTTTCAAACTATATTCTTTTCACATTCTTTGTCAAGGACCTCAGTAGCATGTGGAAGATCCACATGCAGCCACACATTTAGCTGTGTTACTCGTTCCACAAATGCACAATCCTCGCAAGTTATACCTCATCGTAAAGGTGATTAATCAGACTTTCCAATGATGCAAAATACAATACCAGTTGGTATTATTAAAGGGAAGAAATAATTGACCAAAATAACTGCTAATAATTATAAATGAATAATGATTTCCAATTTTTTGAGGAGTTCAGTTTTGAACTTTTAAGACTCCGTGGTCTCTAAAACTAGAGTCACAAGTACTAGCCCCAAGATCAACCTGTACATTAGGGATTGTTAACCTACTTCTTAAAGTCTTACCTTTCTTACTCAAATTGGTCCGTACACTGGGGACAGAGAACAAAAAGAGACCTTGTGAATGAAGGGTGTAGCTTCCTGATGATTTTTGATGAATGTAAGCCCATAAATATGCGTGATGGAGAGCAAAGATTGTTTTGTCCATAAGGATTTTCCAGTGTTTGAGTCTACGTGTTGGCAAGTTAGACCATCCACCATGAGAATGCAACAATAGCCATGATTCATGTAAAACATCCAGTGAAGACTTTTACAGAGTTTAATTATTAAAAGATATTAAGTGATATTTTGGTGAGATGGAAGTTCCCACTATGTTAACACGTGTGATTTCAGTGTGAAGCAACACAAGCAGAAAATTCTTACATAACATGGTGGAGGTGAATAATGCACAGAGAAGTGTGCATATATTATTTTACACATATTATATCACATTAAAGATGACCTTTGGCCTTTGTAAGATGGCATTATGTTACAGGGCCTTTGTGTGCTGCTGTGTTGCGTTTCAGTGTTGCCTCTGGTACCTGGTTGGGTGGAGCTGGAGTATTTCTGGGAAATGGTGGCATGTGAGGGAATAAAATCCGCCCTGCCAGTCTGCGGCTTTTATCTCTTTGTCATTGTCATTTCTGTTCTGGTTTTGATAAAAACTGAAGAGCCCAAAATAAAAATGAAGTGATTATTTTTGATTTAAAGGAATTTTGCAAGTCGTTTTTCTTTATGTAAAAATGTCATTGTCAATATTGAATCTGGTCATTATTCCAAGGGAAATAACATCATCTAATCTGGTGGCATCTTTTCAACAAGCCTCTCTGTATGCAGAGTGGTAAATTATTGGCAGCAGACACTCAATTGATAAACAGTGACAGATACAGGCCTGGTCTATCGGCTCCACCTGACCAGGCAGGAGTTGACAACTGTTTACCTTTTTTACACTTCATATCTTAATCATAAATGTAGGTTTTATATTAAGTTCAGTTTCAGTTTGTTGTACTACCCCCACTTCCAAAACAGTTGAGTCACTGTATAAAGACTAGATTAAAACAGGATGACATGACGTGCAGAAGCCAGAACTCCACAATTGACTGAAAATAGCACAAAGACAACATATCAAATGTTGAAGCTGAGATTGTCATTGCTGTGTAAAAACTGCATGCTCATTCTGAATTTGATGGCAGCAATATGACGAATAGAATAGAATAGAATAAACTTAATATGAACATGTCTGTTCATTTGAACAGTAGGGTTCGGTCAGTAGGTAAGAAAGATCATATTATTAAAATGTCTCCAGGCTTCAGTCTGCCATCAGCTATGGTGTTGAACAGTCTGATCACGGTGGGGATGAAGGATCTTCTGTAGCGTTCCGCAGCGTAGTGATGTTAATCGTCCACTGTGGCTGCTCCTAAGTTGGGACAGAACGAGATGAAGAGGATGGTCTGGGTTGTTCATGATGTCCTCCAGCTTCTTCTGTTTGCTCTGTCTGATGCTGCCTCCCCAGCAGACATCACAGCATCACAGAGTGTGCTTGAAACCAGGGGCACTGTGGGGAGGAGAAAAGTGAGGAGAATTCAAAGTGCCAAAGACCGACAGGGGCCCTGGGAAATACAAAAAAATATGAACCTGTCACCAAGGGTGTAGATTTTTTCTGAATGTTGGGGGGAGGGGCAAAATAATATGGAAAATTAATTTTTAAATATGAACAAAAAAATTAACAATATTAGTAGAAATAAACAGAATATGCATGAAAACCCACAAAACTGAAGTAAAATGATCAATACACAGTGAAGAGACCAACCAGGAAAATGTGGAAAAACATGAACCAAATCACCAAAAAAAGAGGAAAAACAAACAAAATAGGCAAATAGGCAAAATCATCAAGAAAGTAAATAAAAATTAAAAAAAATTATCAAGAAAAGAATAAATAAATGAGAAAAAAATAAGCAACAAAATAAAGAAAGATATGCCACATAATTAAAAAAATTAACAAAAAAATAAAGAAAATAAGGAACAAAATGAACAAAATAATCAAGAAAATTAATGTAAAAAATGGACAAAATAATTGAGACTGTTAATAAAAATAAACAAAAAATTCTATCAAATCTGAGAAAATTATGCAAATATTTGAGACAATGCACAACAATGAACACACAAGAAAAAAATGAAATGTGCAAAAATAAGCAAACAAATTAAGGAAAAACACACCAAATAATAAAGAAAAAATCTGAAATGATTGAAATGTAAACGATGACTTGTACATTTCTAATCTACATATCTTGCACAAAATCATAAAATGTGTTGTAAGTGGTGCGACCCAAAGTGATTTTTTTTTTCCTCCAAATCCGTAGCAGCACCCTGCTTTCAGCCACTGACTCATAAAACAGCATCTTATCACAGACGTCAGAGGACATGAGTCCCTGCAGGAAAAATAGGTGACTCTGTCCCTTCTTGAGTTTGTGGCGACAAAAGATTAAAAATGTTACACACCTGGTGGAACATCACATGATTAGTTATGGTTGCTGTAGGGCAACAGGTGAATAACTTGGATGGGTACAGTATAAGGGAGGGAGCGGAGGCTGAGTCTTTCTGAAGTGAAGATGATGAGGGGTTCACCAGAATGTGAAAGTTTGTGTTTTCTACATATCATGCAGATGAAATGTTACATCAAGCAACAATGAGAAAACACTGTATTTTCAAAATGACACCAAGTGGTCTGCTCAATCCCCTAATGCCGACAACGTGTCGTTAAAGGAAGACACAATACAACAGTACTGAGAAACATGAGCAAACTATTTTGAGATGTACTAGGTGGCATTTGTCCACTTTGAAGCCAATTCTGTTACTTTTTGTTCCATTTTGATTATTTCCTTGATTGTCTTGTTCATTTTGGTGATGATTTTCTGATTTTCAACACCAGATTTAAGATTCAATCACCTACAATCACCAGGGTTTAATTGTTTAAATTTTCCTTCTCTTAAGCCCATCCTGTGAAGCTGTGAATCTGTGTGCACACCGGGATCACCTGTAAAAATTCTGAAAAAATATTGGAAAAAAAAAATGTTGCCTGTAATAAAAACTGTGTCCACCAGATGGAGTGTAAAACCCTCTAAATTAACCTGTGTACATACTGTATACAGTATAATAGGCTGCGTCTTCTCTCCTTTTTTCCACATACATGTATGTTTGTCACCTCAAAGGTCTTGAAAACATGTACAAAACTTAAAGTTGAAAAAAACAAAAGGTTTTTGCATTCATTTCAGTGCTGCATCAGTGTACAAGGTACTGTATATGTCACATTTTACTGTTGTGCATGGTTTTGAGCTTAGTATAAGTACCTTAAACAGTGCTGGTGGTGTAATCTACAGCAATGCATCATTTGTGTGTTTAGTGACACTGTCCTGTGAGAATCATATACCGGTATATATATATACATACACAATATCAGTATTTCATGAGCTCCAAAATAAGCCTGTTTTCATCCATAATTGTGACGGTGCATTTTGTAGGCTCTTAATCAGTGCGTTAGTGCCCAAACGTGGCTCATAGACTTTATAGATTTCAGCTCGTTATGACTATCCTCTATTGGAATAATTTGTCCCTCTCCCATCTGTTCACCACCGGTGCAGGCTACCAAGGGCAAAGTGCAACAGGTACAAGTTCTCCTTTGTTCCAAGTGCAATAAATGCACTTTGCCAATTAGCCAATTCTTCTTCATCTTTTTAAGTAGCACTCTATTTATTTTGTTCTTCATGTATGATCATAATTGATGTTTCATTGGACTTTTTTAACAAATACATTTTTGTGAATGAACTTGGTCTGGTTGTGTCCTGTTTTATTTTATGAACAAAACAATCAAGAAGTTACTGAGAAAGCAACAAAAAAAAGAAAAATTAACAAAATAATCAAGGAAATGAGCTAAAATAGATGCAGGAAGAAAAAAAATTAACACAAATAAATCAGTCAAGACAATGCTTTAAAAAAATTAACAAAAACAACAAAAGACAAAACTCTCATGTCATTTTTATTTTACTGTTTGTTGAGTTACTTCATTTTACCTTTGTAGGGTGTGGTAATTATTCACATAAAATGGGTCTAATTATTTGCCCTCATATAAACCACTATAATACAAAAATACTATACAAATTGTATGGTTGATAAATATTTTTTAAATACATTACCAAATAGTAACTAAAGTGTAATTATGATGCATGTTGTATTTCACTAAACTGACACCCTGATGGAAATATTTTAACCATTTTCTACCACTATCTTGCTCAAAATAACTGACATTATTTTAAAGATTGTTTGTAAGTGGCACAAGGCTAAAAATGTCATATTCCCACATTTTTAATAACTCATGCATGAAAGGGTTAATCACTTCTGTGGACCAATTTCCTCCTGAGGGACAATAAACACCTGAACTGAACTGGACTGAACTTACTCTGTGGGTCGCAACATGTGTGGTGAAACATAATAGTATTAATACTTTTAAAATCTCAATGTCATTGCTTTTAAACTGAGCCAGGCTTTTCTGTTACTATGTGCACATATCTATGAAAATGTCCACTCAGCAACCTATCATGTAGTTTTGTTTTTTTGCTTGTTTTTGATAAGAAGGTTGTTCTACCTACCCCCCTTTCGACTTAAAACACTGATTATCTTTTTTTAAATTTTATTGTTATTATTTTTATGTTTGAAATAACGAGACTAATAAAGAAAATATAATTGAAACCTGTTACTATGCAGTAGCTGTTGCATTTATAATGCTGACAGTGGAAAATGACAAGTTACATTGTAGTTTGTATTGCTTTGGTTTTTCTCATTCATTGTTTAGTTGCATTGGATTGACTCTGTTATGCCATTCTGTGCATTTATTTTATTTTTTTATTTATTTTACTCATCTTTTATTTCAATTTTATGGTTTTTTTTCTCATTGACTGGGTCATGTTGTTCATGTTTTGATCTTTTTTATCTGTTCTTTGGACCATTAATTTAATTTTCTTGAGCATTTGTCCTCATTGTTTACATAACTGGAACTGTGCAGAAACAAAAACATTAAACTTATCAGAGAAAATATGCATCATGTTATAGTCACCAATTAAGTAGTTCACATCTGTGATCCCTGAGGAGTCGGAATTAAATATGAAATAGATGCTTATGAATCCAATACACTAACCACTATTCAAAAGGTAAAACACGCATACTGGAAAATACCACACTCTTGGTCAGGGGTGTGCAACCTGTGGCTCCAGGGCCACATGCGGCTCCTTAGCCGTTCTTTCATGTCTCAGTTGTACAGTAAATCAAAATGATGAATAAAATAATCCACCTTAACAGATATGAACAAAAATAAGTAACAAACAAAGTAATCTGCTTAATGAGCAAGATAATTAAGAAAATTGAAAAGTAAGGAAAATTTTAAAAATCTCAAAAATGGATAAAAGGTGATACTAAGATGAAAACCATTTACTGGCTTCTTCTCTAGATTATTTCATTTTTTGTGTATGTGTGAGTTCTCAAATTATACATATGTTTTTAGCTTATGATTTACCTAGTTTAAATTTTTTTTAAATACTGGACTTTTTGACTTTTTGTTGGTGTCACAATCCATTCCTTTGGCTCCCTCTGGCGGTCTGTCTGTTTGTCTGTGTGTGTATGTGTGTCTTTTTCCTGCAGGTGTGCTGATGACATGGCAGAGGCTCACAGCTGCGTCCCATCCCCTCATCAGTCTCAAGAGTATTTCTACCCGGCCTTTCTAGTCAGCATTTGCCAGTCTGACTGCCTAAACCGTGTGATATTGAGTCCACGTTTTGCTGGTTTCAGCCCCTTACGTATAACTTGCCTGTTTTTTTTCCCTGTACTCCCAGACCTCAGCCTCGTCCAGCCGCCTGCTCTCCTGGTTCTCCTCCCGTCCTGCGTGCTTCCCTTTGGTTCCCGGTCTCCTGCATCCATCATCCTCGCCTCGTCCCTGTCCTCAGTCCCACGTTGTTTCCACCGGCACTTTCAGTCATCGCCTCGTTCCTGCTCCACGTCTGTTCCTGTCTGTCCTCCAGTCCAGTCTCCTGTATTCTCCGTCCTTCTCCCTTCCTGGTCCTCCGGTCCACGTCTCCCACCATTGGTTTCCCTCGTCGACATCGTACCCCCTCGCCACAGCATCCTGTCACCTTTCACTCTGCTTGAACTTTTATTTGTTAACACTGTAAATAAACTCTCTGTTCACTGACTCAGCAGTGTTGTCTGTCTCCCCTCCATTGTGACAGTTGGTTTTCTTGGCTATTTTGCTCTTTTCTGGTTCATTTTGTTCCTTAATTTTCTTTCTTTGTTCATTTATCTTGATTATTTGGTATATTTTTGCTCCTTTTATTTTGCCTGTTATATTTATTTTATCATTTCGTTTTTGTTCAATTTCTTTATAATTTTGTTAAATTTCGTGCTTTTCTTCTTGCTTACTTTATTTTTTTCATTTTAATAATTTTCCTGATTATTTTCTTCATATTTATTCTATTACAGTGGTACCTCACATACAGAAGGAAAACATTGGCAAAAGTCCAAACCGCGTAACAAAAAATTATTCGGACAGCGATTGAAGATTGACGTGTCTGCGTCACTTCCGAGTGTCATCTGTGAATGACCCGGAAGCGAATGTAAACATTGTGGTCCTTCTGATCGTGTGTCCGGGTCCTGCAGCTGAGTGTAAATGCA
>JAQQAE010022300.1:0-10286 GCA_029823295.1 Pseudamia nigra | reverse complement strand
GGGGAGGGGGGGGTGTCAGTCTGGATCCTGCTGGAAATTTTGAGCATCAAGCCCTTCATTTTCTGTCTTCTTGTGAGTTGATAATGTGTCGGTTTGTGCCTTTTGTGTTAATGGTGAGAATAAAAAATCCAGAAGTTGGACAAAAAAGTAATAAAAAAAAAAACTAATGAAAATGAATATACTATACAAACTGTACAACAATTAGCAAAGTAATCAAGAAAATGAACAAAAATAATTTACAAAACAAATTAATAGATGGACAAAAATGAACAAAATAATAAAAAACTAATAAAATCAACAAAATATTTTACAAAATGTACAAAATAATCAATAAATTGAACAAAAATGAAAACAATTGGGAACAAAACAAATAAAAATGTACAAAGTTCTCTATCAAATGTATATAAAATGACAAAGTAATCTAGGAAATGAACAAAATGAATCAACTTTTTTTAAATTACCACAATAATGTAGGAAATTAACAAAATAATGTAGAAAAATAATACAAATGAACACAATAAATTAGAAAATGAACAAAATAATAAATACAATTGACAAAGTGAACACAATAACCTAGAAAATGAACAAAATATCTGAGAAAAATATCAAAAATTAGCACAATAATGTAAGAAATTAACAAAATAATCAAGGAAATGAACAAAAATGAACACAATAATTAATAAAATGAACAAAACAATTAAGAAAATCAACAAAAAGTAACAATATAATCTAGAAAATGAACAACACAATGAAGACAATTGTGAAAAATAATAGAAATTAATACAATGACTTAGAAAATGAACAAAATAATCAAAAAATGCAATATAATAACAAATAACAATCTAAGAAATGATCAAAATAAGCAATAAAATTTGAAAAAAATCATCAAACAATAAATAAAACTCATTATTTCTGTAAGGAGGGTTTTGTTGCACACTTAAAAGTGAAAAGCTGGAAAGAAAAAACATACATTTGTGACTCATGGGGATGGGGGTGGCAAATGCACCTTTTACCCATTTTGAGATGCCCCTTGAAATCTACGCTGATGTACTAGCATGCTGACAGACAGGACCTCCACGCTGACCCTGACGGAGTCACACTGTATTGTGTTGTAAATCCATTTGTGACCACTAGATGGCGAGATGCTGTCTGATTTACACAGATGAATAAAATCACACACAAACACTTTATTGCTTGGTACACCGCATCCGTAATATCCACATTTTTTTCACACATTCCATTCTGATGTGATTTAATCCTTCAATGTGAAAGATGTAAAGCTGTTTAAAAATGAGGACTCCATATTAAATCAAAATGCACAAAATAAGCACTAAACCAGCAAAAATGAATAAAAACAAGTAAACTTTAAATTCAGTGAAGTGTAATTTAATAAAACAGGCATGAAAATAAGCAGAAATTAACCAAGATTGACCAAAAGAATCCACAAATTCACCAGGAAATGAGCGAAACTAGTCTCCAAAATGTCAGGATAAGAAAAGGAAAAGAAGTAAAGAACTCAACACAAAACTGAATCATGAACAAAGTATTCAAAAAAATGACCAAAAATGTTTTTGCCTCTGTAAAATTAAGAACTCAGATTTTCTTCAATTGATTGATCATGATTTTATTTACATTAAATCAAAATCAAATGAATATTTATTTAATCCTGGAAAAAATGACCTTGTGTGATTGTCTTTTTATGTCGTTTTCATTGGGGCTGATTTGTTGTTTTCATATTATTGAGGTTTTTTCATTTACCTCAGTTTTGTCCTTTTTGGTCTTCGGTTATCTTTATCTTTTAGAACTTGGAGTAACCATCCAGTTTCTTTGTCTTTCTCTCAGAACCAAAAATATTATATCCTTTGAATCTTGAATAAAACAATGGTTTGACATACTGTATGCATATTGTGACAATTAATGATGTCAACTGATGGAGCATTTTTTTATCGCGAGGACATTTTTTTCCATATTACCTGCTCTCACACCTGCTTCGTGTCACCCACAGCATACTGGGACGCCACTCGAGCCTTCATGATCCTCTCCCTGCTGGCTTGCTTCATCGGTATTGTGATTGGCGTCATGGCCTTCATTCACTACTCCTCCTTTGATGGGTTTGACAAGACGTTTGCAGCCGGCATCCTCTTCTTCATCTCCTGTGAGCCTCCTACACATTGACCACCTGACACACATTGGCTCAGTTTGGGGTGGGGGAAGTGCGAGGGTAGTGGAGAGTTACATTTGTTTGCATGTTTCTGTCTGAATATTCAGCTCTGTGTCTCCAAAGTCTCCAAACTAACTTCACACTTGGCACATGGGTAATCAGGGGAAGGGTGGCCACCCCGCTAAATTTGCTTATTGATTAGGTCACGGCATTAATAATTGCAAAAAACAATTTTGAACATATAGTACCAGAACTACTTTTGCTATAGGCACAAAATTTGAACACACCTCTCACTCATCAAATGACCTTGACTTCAACCTAGAAGATCAGCAGGGTCTAAAATTATTGCCCCTACATACATTTCCAGTTATGTCCTGAGGTTTAAAATGTCATATACTCCCGGGTTATTTACAATGCTGATTCCAAATATGCTGTGACCTTCAAGGGAAAAGGTCAAGGTTGCAATCAATTGGAAGGTCGCATCCAAACAGGTCTGTCTCTGGACCCAAACTAACCAAACTTGGCACATGGATAGTTATGATAGGGGGAAGGGTTACTATGGCAACAACAACTTAATTTGCATATTAATTAGGTCACAGCATTAATAATTGCAAAACCATTTTCGACATATACTACAAAGACAGCTAGAGGTACCAAATTATACTAATAGGTTAGACTCCAGGACACCCCTCACTCATCAAATAACCTTGACTTTGACCTTGAAGATAGACAGGGTTTATTACACTTTAACCTACACACATTTCTAGCTATGTTGTGAGGTTGAAAACTGGGTTATTGATTACGCCATTTCCAAATATGCTGTGACCTTTAAGCAAAAAGGTCAAGATCATGGTCAGTTTTATGGTCCTATATCCAAAGTTCATAACATACATATACATTATAGAACTAATGAGGTTGCATCAGTTTCTGCAACAAAACTATTTTGACCTATACTACCAAAGCAACTACAACTTTGTAATTAATATTTCCTGAAAATGGTGTAGGGGACTTGAGATTTCACTGCCTCTTGTTTTGTGTGCACAGGCTTCTTTGTGTTGCTGGCGATGGCCGTCTACACAGGGGTGACGGTGAACTACTATGGTAAACGCTATGGCAGCTGGCGCTTCTCCTGGTCCTACATAATGGGCTGGGTGGCAGTGGTGCTCACCTTCTTCTCAGGTAAAAACGAGGTTTGGCATCACCTTGTTCAACAACGTATCCAGACATTTCTAATTTGCACATGTCTTCCAGGTATCTTCTACATGTGTGCCTACCGAATGCATGAATGCCCAAGAAATTCCAACTCCCGCTGACCTGCCAAGCACTTCAACACGCACCAATAGTAGCATTGGTCCATAATATATGGCCCTGAGGAACCAGTACCACTATGAACTTATAACCATTTTCTCTCACCCTACATATCCATGAATAAGCAAAATAAATAAGATAAAACTGCCTACATTGTCTCTTTATCTGTGTTGCCAGACATACAGTATAATACTAGTCACACCTTCTTCTTCAGTTGTTTTGCTTTATTTTTTACTATTTTCAGCATTGCACATTAATGCTGAAGACATCCAGAACATGTGTGAAAGAACATGTATGGAATTATTATAAAAAGTTAAACAACCCAGAACATATTTTATTTTTTAGATCGTCCAAGGTAGCCACATTTAGCTTTGATGACAGCGTTGCATTCTCTCATCAGATTCACAGATTGGGATGGTGTTTAATTCACATTTGACTTAATTTGTGCCATTTCTCGCTTTCTTAACGTGCTTCGGACCATCAGCTGTCTTATGCAGAGGAAAGGTGAGTACATCTGAAGTCGGTAGTAGTACATTTACTCCTTTATATGTACATTTGTGATGAAAATGTACTTCTACTCAGTTACATGTGGTGACAAACCTCAATGTACAGAAAAAAAGGTTGAAAAAGGGTGTCAAAAAAGACAAAATAATCAGTGAAATTAAAAATGGACTAGATAATCAATAGATTATCAAAATGAAATAACTAAGCGTCAAAATGGCCAAAAATGTACAAAAATGAACAAAAAAATGAAGTAAATAAACAAGAGAAGAAGAAATGAATGAGAAATGAATGAAAATGACCAGTACGAGAAAGACAGAACACAGAAAATCCACAAAATGAGGAATAATTATCAAAATCAGCAACAAAAACTGAACAAAAAACAAAATATGCAAGAAAATGAGTAATAGTGAACAAACTGAGCGGTAGAACTGGTAAAATAAAAGTGAAAAGTCAAGTAATTAAAAAAAATAAACAAAATAACAAACAAAAATGATTAAAATAAAAAAATGATCAAAATCACTACAGAAATTAACAAAAATGAACAAAACATTTGCTTGAAAGCTATATAACACAAAACTTTCTACTGTAATTAATTCTACGGTACATTATTATCAATCACTAAATCCACTTACAGGGAACCAACAAACCCACTCTTCACCAAATTGAAAATACTGAAATTTCAGGACCTGGTCAAATTCAAATCTGTTCTGATCATGTAGAGAGTAAAAAAAAAAATCATCAGTTACCAAAGAGTATCCAAAGGTTTTTCCACCAGAGGGAGAGTCTGTACAGTCTAAGAGGAACATGCACGTTCACAAAAACAGCTGTAAGAACAAATGTCAAACGACACTGTATTTCTACAGGATTGGTTCATTTATGGAACAGCTGCAGTGAAGAAATGAAAACATGTCAAGCAATAGGTAGGTTTAAACAAAGCTCCAAAAGTAACATTATTATTATAATTTTAGAGGTTTGTTGAAAACAGTGTATCCTTTGTATTACAGTCATTTGTGTTGTTTTAAATATTCAAATGTAATACTGTAAACGCTGAATATCCTTATGTGAGGCTGTGAAAGCCTTAACTTTGAGTTACTGATTTAAAACTTGGTAAAAAGGGTTGGGACTAGATGAGTGTTTCACTTCATCCTACACCCTTTTTGAACTTCAAACTGCCTGATTTCTGCCAATGTTTTGTCCTTCCCTTTTGTTTTAAATTCTGGTTCGAATAAAATAAATAAATAAATAAATAACGAAAATTATAAATTTACTCGCTGCTTGAGTAGTTTTGTGTGAGACACTTTTACTTTTACTCAAATACTTCTGTCTATCAGTACTTCTGCTTGAGTCACTATAAAGTAACTATGTTTTTATTTGAGCACTGTTTCTGTTTACTTTAACCACCACTGTCTATTAGTGCTACGACAACTGTAAAATTCCATATTATGGCAAGAAACACTCAGTTGAGTAAAAAGAAGACAGTCCATTTCTGTGTGAAATTAGGGTCTGGAGACTTGAAAAATCTCAAAAACTTTTAAGTGCAGTCATCAACGGTACCAAAGACTATGACGAAACTGACTCTAATGAAGACCGTTCCAGGAAAATAAGATCAGGAGCTCGTTCATCAGAACGACCAGCCTCTGAAACGGCCAACTGACCTCAGATAGCGCTTGATAGTTTTGGCGACTGCAGTAGGGGCCACATTCAAAGACTGAGATCTTTTAGACACAGACCTTCAAAGCTACATTACTTGACTTTAAACAATCTAAAATAGGTTCTGTGTTGTTCAACACTTTTTGTTTACTACATAATTCCATAAATTCTTTCTCAGTTTGGATTTCTTCAGTATTTATGTACAATGGCTAAATGTTTGGCTAGCAGTGTGATAACTAAAGGTGGTTCGATCACAAGGCAAGAGCAGAGTTTTGAGTTGTTTCTTCTTACAAATTGTAACGCCAACTACACCAAAATTTGATGAGATGGAGATATAAAAGATTTGTACCATAATTCTGCCTTGTGTGCAATATGACAAGTGTAACATTTAGCACCATTGACTGTCATCACTGTTGTTTTATATTCACTTTTGCTCATTTCCCGGATACTGTTCATGTCCTTAATTATTTTGTTCATTTTCCACTTCCTTTTGTTGACTGCTTTATTCATTTTTCTTTATTTACTGTAGTTCACTTTGTTGTCTACATTCTATTTTGTTTATTTGGTGCTTCAAAATAAAAAATATTTCTTAATTCTTCCACATCTTTTCCATTAAACCAGTAGAAACATCTTTTGGTTTGGATCCTGATGAACCAAAAATGTTGTGAAACTGAGAAAAAAAAATGAAAGAAAAAAATATGACTTGTGCATCATAATTTTACTCCAAATACCACTCCTTTAAGGGACTGGTATGATGCTTTTCTCATTTTCCATGTGACAAGACTGCGCTTCATAACATACATAGCAGTGTTCCAGCTCTTAGTGTGCAAAGTGATTATTGTTCTGGTGAATATTCAAGTTGACATTTTACAAGCATTTGTCTTAGGTGTGGTTTTAAACAGCCAGTAAGAACCATCTATATTACAGTACTTACTTAAGTTCACTTTTCTTAAGGGCTGCACAATTTTCACACTGCAATCACAATCACAATATCAGCCCAATTATATAATCACAAACGAAATATGTAATTATGGTTTGAAGGACCATGCTCTTCCTTATTTTCCCTGCCAACCATGGAAATAGACTCAAATTATAATATTGGCCACCATAATGTATAGCATTTTCACCAAAGCAGTTCTATTTTTTTTTTATTACAATGAGTATTAATAACTCAGTAAAAGGCTGCTCAAAGACTCAAACTTTATTTTTTTCTCAAGTTGCAACATGCTGAACAAAAGTATTCATTCCATCCTCTAAAGCAGAGTGAAGTAGTGCAAACATTACGTGTAATACAGCATGAATGCCTGGAAAAACCACCAAGCAAAAACAAGCCAAAGTGCAGGTGCTGCTGTAAGTTAGGTATATAAAAATGTCAAATCAACCTAAATGTGATGAGTAAAAGGCCTGAATATGATGAATACATGTATATAAGGATTTCAATCTCCTTTCACACACACAAAAGAGCATGATAAAAAAAAGTAAAAAAGAAGAAATAAATGCAACTATTGTCAACCCCCAAGTTAGTCAACCTCCTCAATAGTGGGTCCAGAGGATGTGCCTCTTCCAGGGGCATCACCAGCTCCGGGGGAGCTGCCAGGCATCCCCCCTGCCCCCCCACCCTGGTACAGTTTGGAAACGATGGGGTTACATAGCTTCTCCAGCTCCTTCTGCTGATGTTCAAACTCTTCCTTTTCTGCAGTCTGTAAAACAAATATATATAATAAATATAAAAAATAATATAAAACTAAAATGCTCATTAAAATGAAAGAGATCTGCAATAGCCACGAGGTCTGTCTCTTTGTACTTCATACCTGGTTCTTATCCAGCCAGCTGATGACTTCATTGCACTTGTCGATGATCTTCTGCTTGTCCTCTTCGCTGATCTTGCCCTTCAGCTTCTCATCCTCCACAGTAGACTTCATATTGAAGGCGTAAGACTCCAGGCCATTCTTAGCAGCCACCTTTTCCCTCTGTACGTCGTCCTCAGCCTTGTACCTCTCTGCTTCCTGAACCATACGCTCAATATCTTCCTTGCTCAAGCGACCTGAACAGAGTCAAAGATTAAATTTTATTTAATAGGAACACACAATTTATCACATACAAACACAGGGTGATTAAATTCTTCAGAGGTTACCTTTGTCATTTGTGATTGTAATCTTGTTCTCCTTTCCAGTGCTCTTGTCGACAGCTGACACATTCATGATGCCATTGGCATCAATATCAAAAGTCACTTCGATCTGAGGAACCCCTCGGGGAGCAGGGGGGATTCCTGTTAGCTCGAACTTCCCCAGCAGGTTATTGTCTTTGGTCATGGCCCTTTCTCCCTCAAATACCTGACAGAAAAGGAACAGGTCAGTCCACTGTTTGAAAACCTAAGATCTACTTGTAAATTGTTCATTCAAAGGTCGCCATGGTGCTGGAGCCTATCCCTGCTGACTTAGGACGAAGGGGGAGGACAACCTGGACAAGTCGCCCGGTCATTGCAGGGCTGACATAAAGAAACAGATACCCATTCACATTCGTACCTATGGGCAATTTAGAGTGACCAATTAGTCTGACTGCATGTTTTTAGTTGTGGGAGGAAGCCGGAGTACCTGTAGAAAACCCACACAGACACAGGGAGAACATGCAAAGTCAACACAGTCTTAAATGGTTATTAAACAAAATATTAAAAGTATTGTGGTCATACCTGAATGAGCACACCAGGCTGGTTGTCAGAGTATGTGGTGAAGGTCTGTGTTTGCTTGGTGGGGATGGTGGTGTTTCTTTTAATGAGCACAGTCATGACACCTCCAGCAGTCTCAATGCCCAGAGACAAAGGCGTCACATCCAGCAGCAGCAGGTCCTGTACATTCTCAGATTTGTCACCTGCCAGGATGGCTGCCTGCACAGCTGCAACACAAACAAGTGGATTTTTGATCAAAATGAGTTACTTATCTACCGTAAAATTTTGAATAAAAATGGTTAGAGCTATGCATCTGATATGGAAATAAAAGACTACATGGCTTGTAATAAAGTGAGTGGTCATACCAGCACCGTAGGCCACTGCTTCATCAGGGTTAATGCTCTTATTGAGGTCTTTCCCATTGAAGAAGTCTTGCAGTAGCTTCTGAATCTTGGGAATACGAGTGGACCCTCCCACCAAGACGATATCATGGATCTGGGCCTTGTCCATCTTGGCATCACGTAGAGCTTTTTCCACAGGCTCCAGGGTTCCCCGGAATAGGTCTGCATTCAGCTCTTCAAACCGGGCCCTGGTGATTGAGGTGTAAAAATCGACGCCCTCGTACAAGGAGTCGATTTCAATGCTGGCTTGAGTGCTGGACGACAAGGTGCGCTTAGCCCGCTCACAAGCCGTACGCAGACGACGAACTGCCCTCTTGTTGTCGCTGATGTCTTTCTTGTACTTGCGTTTGAACTCAGAGATGAAATGGTTGACCATACGGTTGTCAAAGTCTTCACCACCCAAGTGTGTATCTCCCGCTGTAGATTTCACCTCGAAGATGCCGTCTTCAATAGTCAGAATGGAGACATCGAATGTGCCACCACCGAGGTCAAAGATGAGGACGTGTCTCTCAGATCCAACCTGAAGTTTTAAATCATTCCAATAAGCATTTTAATTGACAGCAGTATTTGAAACATCCTTTAAAGTATCACCAATAATTTCTAATTAACATCCTTAAAATGGCTTTAAAATTTGGATCATAGCAGTTTAAAGGATATCCAAAATAAAAACATTCCTTGAAAAATAGGTAGTCCTGTAATTATTTTTTTGCTATTATTACCTCTGCCAATGAGGTTGTTTTTGTCAGAGTTAGTTATCTGTTTGATTTTTTTTCACAGCATAACTCCAAAAAGTTTGGAAAACACTTGGATGAAATGAAATTTTCAGGATTGGTCAGAAATGGTGCGAGGATCAGTAGATTAGGTTCTGGGGATGATCTGGATCATTGAGTCGATGCTGAAGATTTTTAAAGAATTCTTCACCATTTGTCCTTGCAATTCCACAAATAACACCCAGAAATTTTGCCAAAAAAAAAAAAAAAAAAAAAAAAAAAAAAAAAAAAAAAGGAACACAACAAAAAAAATAATATGAAAACACAAAGTTTAATGCAGATATGGACAATATTCCAGATATAGTGATCCAGAATGTTTATACTTACAGGGGTTGAAGAAAAATACTGCAGTTACTGTACGGTAGTAAATAAAGCTATGGACATGAAACTGACACCAAATTGTAGTAAAAAGTGATTCAGTAATATGTCCACGGATTTAATGTATCGTCAACATTTATGGAGTTAGATCAAGAAGAAAGCCACAATTATGGAAATACAGTGGTACCTCGGACAAAGAGCTCTTCTGACAACGAGAAATTCGGATACCGAGGAAAAACACTGCAAAAATTTACCTCTGACAACAAGGTTTTAACCGAATACTTCCGGGTCTCAGCGAAGCTAACAGCTGTTAGCCAAGCTAACACACTGTTAGTGTACACACACACCTGTACGGTAGTCACTTCCGGGTCTCGGACGTGAAAGACCCGGAAGCTAATAGCTGTTAGCCAATCTAAATAGCTAGCGGCTAACAGCCGCTAGCCTGTGTTATGGAGAGGCTACTGCTGCTTTGGATCAAAGAGAAGGAAATTGCTGGTGATACTGTACCA
>JAQQAE010022299.1:0-10286 GCA_029823295.1 Pseudamia nigra | reverse complement strand
TAAGGGGTAGAAAATGGATGGATGGATTTTCCACAGTTTTGTTCATATAGATACTTTTTGGCTTCCATTTGCTTTCTTGATCATTTCATTCTATTCTATCTATTCAATTGTTTGGTGCAACTGTGGCTTATTTTGGTCATTTTTGTTCATTTTCTTGTTTAGTTTTTTACATTTTTGTGTAATTTCTTGATTATTTTGTTAATTTGGTCATATGTCTTATTTGTGTCACACTAGGTTTTACATATAAAGAGTAAAATATGCAAAATATTATATGCAAATTCATTTAAAAATGAAAAGGTATATGTAATAGAGATAGTATAGATTAACTGTTCAAAACTCCGTCTTAATTTTGACAAAAGTGTGAGAAAAGTTTTTAAAAGCATCATATTTAAGCTGTAGCCACCCTGACGTAGGATTGATGATGAATTGATCTTAAAATTGTGACTTTTTTTCTTTTTTTAATGAAAACAAGACGTTACATTGCACCTACAGATATGTTTTTCATGTATAAACCAAACCATTAAACACAGCCACGATTCAATATAAAAATGAGCCAAAACAATGTAAAACAGCTGAGAATTAAAAAAAAAAACATAGCCCCTAATTAAACTGATGGCATCAAATTGGCTAAACGGTTGCTATTATTTCATTTATAACCTACAATGTTTAAAATGTTTTCCACATTACTCAAACACATTCAGCGGTGAAAAGATGATATTGTCTGTGCTGAAACTTAACCCCGTTGGAATAACTGGCTCCACGGTTCTTGCAAGGCCATGTTTATCACTATTACAGATTTAATTACTACTATTCACATTTATCCATCCATGAATTGTTAGTTGATCTTTGAGAATGTTGGACAATGCGAACCATATTTCTGGTGTTTGGGGCACATGGAGGGGAAGTGTAACTCAATCACTCTTTTTTTTCTCCCCCTCCTCTCCCGTCCACATGACGAGGTGCCAGATGCGTGTCAGTGCTTTCAGACTTATATATATATATACATATATATATATCTCCCTCCCACATCCTCACACACAAACACACACCAACACACATCGACGCATGTGCACACACATACTTATGAAATGCTAGAAGTCAAGTTATTTCAAGTCACTCGCAGCACTCAGCCTGGACCTTTTCTCGACTAAACACACATATCTTATTGTAAAATATAGTATATGTGGCTTTACCTTCAACTTTACTGCGTAACACAGTGGTTCTCAGCTGCTGTTGCATTGTGGTCCACATGTCCCACTGCTCATCACATCACAACCCAGCGTTAGAGTATATGCTATATGCACTTTTATGCCCTACCAAACACACGTATACATATACTGTGTATATATATATAAAGTATGGGTACACAATCTGTGTATTTTGAGCAAAATGTCGCCGTATGTATATTTTCATTGTTAAATTCAGAATACAGAATAATAAAAAAATCATTAAAATGAACATAAATGTCCACAGAATAAAGGAAACCATCCAGATGATGAATATAATCCAACAAAATGAACAAAAATGGGCAAAAAAGTGAAAAATTGTCAACAAAATTAATGGGAAACATTTTAAAAACTTAACTAAATAATACAGACAATGGACCAAAATGGAAAACAGTTAACCAATATTATCCACAAAACAAACCAAAGTGAGCAAAAGATGAACAAACTGTCAAGAAAATCAACAAAAATGATCAAAAATAATAATAATAGTAATTCAGACAATGAGTAAAAAAATATGAACCTAAAATATCCACAAAATGAAGAGAAACGGTCAACAAATGAACTAATCGTCAAGAATATCAACAAAAAGAAAATGATCAAAAGAATTGATATGACAATCCAAACTGTGAGCCAAAATGAACAAAAAAAGAGCAGAAAATGAACAAATTGACGAGAAAATTAAAAAATGTCAAAAATCATTTACAACATAATCCATATAATGAACAAAAATCATCTGCAAAATGAACAAAAAATGATCAGAAAGGGACCAAATAGCAAAGAAAATCAAGACCAACAACCAGATAGTTTACAAAATAATCCATACAGTGAGACAAAATGAAGAAACATGAACCAAAATATTCCATAAAATGAACAAAAATCAACAAAAACTACCAAAATTATCTGTACAATGTACAAAAAAATTACAAAATCAAAAGATACATAGATTACATAAATCCACAGTTTGCTATTTTTTGCAGTATTTTGTAAATGTAGATGTTATTTACATTTGGGTCACTAATAAAACCTTAATGTACATAAATAATGTGCATGTTATTTTGCTAATATCTCCTATCCTTCATGCTCTGCATTGGAAGTATGTTTTTATAGCTGTTATGTATCATTGTTTTTATTTGTTTACCTTTTTCTTATGTGCAGTAAAAACCAGTCAAACAGTTTTCCTTTCGTTATTAATCTTTACTTTCATTTTTGTTCATTTTTAATTACATGCATGCCGTTCTTTTTACTGTTTGGTTCATTTCCTTTATATTATTACTATTATTATTTGTACCATGCAGTACAAGTCCACGACCCACTCCAGGGTCCCGACCCACTGGTTGAGAACCACTGGCATAACAAGACAAGCTGAGAGGCCCCAAATAACCTGACAGCTGTGCCTCCCAGTCGTCCTTTTTTATTTTAGATTATCAAAGGCCTTTGTCTTAGACACTCGGTGCAATAAAAAACCCTGTTTAGTAGCGACGGAAAAAGCCACACAGAAACGGGCTCCTGCACAGGCTGCTGTGATGTGGCACTCGGTGAGGCTCACTGGAAGCCTGATGGGGAATCAGGGCAGAGGGTGGGGAGGGGAGGGGAGGGGGTGGCGATGAGAGCCTGGCTGAGATACACAGCCTCCCTCGGAGCTCAGAGAGGGTAGATGATGCCCTCTACAGTTGACACAGGAGGGGTCGGAGCAGACGTGCACACTGACCTGCCGTAGTCTGACCCGTCTAAAAAAAATCAGAAGTGGAGAACCATGACTTTAGTTTGTTTTATGAATCAAATCATACTTTATTGTCATTTTACCAGACATACAACAGGCAGAGTGGGACAGGAATCACCTCTGCCAAAACACACACCTTCCACCAGTGTGATGAAAAAAAAACTACCAGGCTCATCAATGTCAACAAAGGGCACTAACAGACTAGAAAAGCTGCAGTAAGATGAGACTGGTGAGAACTGGATGAACGATTTAAATTATTGAATTTAAATTTGTATTAATTGTGTATCTTGTCAGTCCTGATTGTCATTTTTATTTTATTTGTTATAAAACAGAGTTAAATTTAGATTCAATTAGTTTGAACATAATGCAAATAAACATAGAATAGTAAAAATATACAACATTGTCAGTATTAATAAATAAATGCATAATCCATGTGCTTAAATTAAGAAGGAAGACATGCACACTGCTTCTTCACCTATGTTTCTGTCCATTCCATTTGTAAATCACATCAATACTCTCATATTTATTATATGTAAATTCAGTTTTAGTAAAATAAGGAGTTAAAAGTTTTAATTTATCACATCTTAATAAAGCTGCAGCTGCTCTTAATGTTTGTCTTTTTAATTTCAGGCAGAATTTATCTGTTCTAAAATACAGATCTGATGTATTTTGGAATATTTTCTTTACTTTTTGTGCCAATGTAGGGATTATTTCTGTCATTTTTGTTCATTAGGTGGAATTATTTGTTCATTTTTTGGTCCTTTTGTGTATTATTTGCTCATTCTTATTAATTTTGTGGCTTCAACTAATTTATTTCAGATCAGTTTTTTTAATTTTTCTGATTTTTTCATTTATATTTACTTTCTAGATTGTTTGACATTGGTGAATTTGTGAATCATTTTGGTTATGTTTGTTCAGTTTCTTGGTTAGCTTTTTCAGCATTTGTTGTTTTATTTAGTTTTGTGAGTTCAACGCTTATTAAATTCTTACTATTGCATCATCTTTTCACATTTAAAAACAGTAAAAGTTATAGGTGGATTTATTCCCAGCAAAAACGAGATATTATGGATTGACGTTCCCAAACTCAGTCTTAAATATGGTTAACATGATCTCAGGTACGACATGTAATTGTGCTTGCATAGGTAAAGACAAAAACAGTCGTCATCAACAAGGAGAGTCAGTTCTGTGCGTAAATTACGCATGATGAAACGTATGAAATTATAGAAGCAGCCAAAGACTGGAAGTGATCATGAACGCCCTCTGTCCCACAAACCCAGCCGCGTTACTAGAAGCAGTCCCATGGCTGACTGCACATACATTAAAATAGAATACCTGTACACCTGCACAACAGCTCTCCCCTGCGACCGAGTGAAACTCTACTCCCGCGCCTGTACCTGACTCACTTCTCTCCGGTGACTCACTCACTCCTATCTGGAACCGAGTGCGGCGCTGGACTGGGCTCCTCTGAGCGCTCCCCGCCAGCCGCACATTGTCAGGACGCAGTGGTAACACAACACGGACTGATGGACCGGCGCGTGTTACCGACTGGAAATGACCGCCTCTAACGTTAGGAGCGCGCGGATGGTCGAGTGGAGCGGTAACATGCGGGTACGTACGGTAAAGCGCTGCGTGGGACGTGTTAATGAGGGCAGAGAAAACGCGTGAAGCCCCCCCGGTTGCGTGTGTGTGTTTCGGGAAGGTACGGACCTGTCCGCTCGTCTATATAGGCGTGATAGATTATGGCGGAGGGAACGGATCTGACTCCAGACACCACGTGTTGGAGTCGCATCAGCGCAATAATTGCTGGGCGCTCGAGCTATATAAACCACAAAAAGTCTGAGCACGGGAAACCCCGGCCTCCAAACACTAACCACATTTACGGCTACAAAAACTGGACTCGTTTTTCCGCCCCCTTCATCTCGCCGGCGATGATTTTTTTTTCCCCCCCTCGACTTCATCCACCTTTTTAACCCTAAAGCGCGACAAAACTTTGAGATATTTTTTAGGAAAAACACTTTTGACGCGTCGGCGAGGTTATAAATAGGTCTGTTGAGTTTTGTTAAAGCGGATTCTTTTTTGACTTTGAAAACTTTTTGTGCGTACATCGCCTGCGGGCTTTCACAGCGCCTTTCAGTTTGGCACAAAGACTTCAATGACGCACCTGGAGCAGCGCTTTGAATTCTCATTAAAGGAAGACAGACAAAAACTTTTTTGAGAATGCGGGTCGACGGTTGCATTTTAAACCGGCTTTTTTTTGTAATCGTATAGCCTATTACGCTCTCGGACATTTATTTGATGGTATTTTTATCCTTATATGAACTGCGTTATGGCGCACGGACTCTTCCCCAAAGTTTGAAAAAAAACCCTGTCATTTAAAACATCAGCAAGTTTTCAAGGTTTGTTTTTCTGGTCGGAGAAATCTATTTCATGTCGTTTTGAAGGCGCCCACTGAAGTTTGTAGTGGAGAGGCTTGTGAAACGCACCCAGTCCCATTTTCCATTGGCTGAGGTTCCCGGAGCAGCGGCGCTTCCTCCGAGTTTCTCCGTGACTTTGTGTGTGTGAGAGAGAGCGAACGAGAGCAGCTGCGGAGCCTTTCCGTGCCTTATTATTATTTTTTTTTCTTTTGATAATCCACGCTGTTGTGATGCGAATTCCCGTAGATCCCAGCGCCAGTCGGAGGTTCAGTCCGCCGTCCAACAGCCTCCAGCCGGTCCCAGGGAAGATGAACGATGTGAGCTCCCCCCCCGGTCAGCCGGACGCGGCGGCGGCGGTGCCACGGCTGCGTCCCCACGAAAACCGCAGCATGGCCGAGATCATCGCCGACCACCCGGCTGAGCTGGTCCGAACCGACAGCCCCAACTTTCTGTGCTCCGTGCTGCCCTCCCACTGGCGGTGCAACAAGACGCTGCCGGTCGCCTTCAAGGTGAGTCCCGGTGCTTTAAACCGGAGCGGAAACCACAGCTTGGAACCACGATACGCATAAAAAATAAAACCTACCAAATAAACCTAAACGAATCAAAAAAATAACATGTTCAAATCACAGATACATTTACAGGCCTTACATTCTAATTTTTTTATTTGTCTTGGACGCAGGGAACATTTAAAGCGATGGGTTTATTTCCTCCCTCTTGTTCCTGTTTCACATTTAAATCACCTCTTTATTTGACTATGTGTTATTGTGACAAATGTAATTATTTGAATGAAGTCGCCAGACGTTGAAATGCAGTCTGGTAAATATTAATACTTATAATTTAAAAGGGAAAAAAGCAAAAAGCCCAAAAACTGCTGTTCTCGTTTTTTCCACATTTTGTAATCAGAAAAACAATAACAATTGCAGGCAATAATCAGTTATTATTGTAGAGTCGTGTATTATAAATGTGCCTTATTTAATTCAATGAATAGAATAGAAAAGGAAAAATAATTGAGTATTTTAAACATTATTTGCACACATTTAAATTCTAATAATCAATATGTTTTAACACCCCACAGCCTTAATTGTCCTATTAGAGCCACCGTTTAAGTAATTTTACTCTGAGGTTGTATATTTGGAGCATAAGGAGCAAAAATACCAACATTGAAAAGTTATTGTAAAGTGAATATGTGTGTTTTAGGCCTTTAAGAAACCTTGACCATTTCCTGCTCCCATGGTGTTTTGCAGAGAAGGCCCTTTTCATTTCTCTGCTGATATTATTTAAAGGTCGGATCAAAGACACACAGCAGACTGAAAATTTGTAGCTATACTCCTGGCTCTGAATCAAATATGACACTTTTTAAAATATAAGTGTTATTTAAATGGTATTATTGCTACAACCCGGTAATTATTGCAGCTCTGTGAGCCTGCTCGTGCTCTTTTATCTGCATCCAGGAATCTAAATGATAACACAAGGCCTCAGTGCATTCGTTTCATAGACTGCATTTAAAGGAGCGATTCTAATCGAATTCATCATCAAACCGCTTCAGGAGAATTTAATTAAACGCATTTATTAACAGCATTTGGAGGAGTATGGCATGATGTAAAACAAGTCTGTTGTGTTAACTACATTCTTTTTTTTATCAGAGAATTTTGGTTTCATACAGCCTTTTTCTTTTTTTTTCCAGTTAATTTTATTTCATGTTTCATCATGATCTGCATGAGAAACTGTCACAATGAGTTGTTGATTCCCCCATGTGCATTCTTTCCACAGTTATTGAATTTCTGCCCTTTGACCTTTGTGTCCAGGTGGTCGCTCTGGGAGATATACCTGACGGGACAGTCGTCACGGTGATGGCAGGCAATGACGAGAACTACTCAGCTGAGCTGCGGAACGCCTCAGGTGTGATGAAGAACCAGGTAGCCCGCTTCAACGACCTTCGCTTCGTGGGCCGCAGTGGCAGAGGTGAGGCTGCGTTCACCCAGCGCCACCACTCAGTAGGAGCTATTAGGTTCAGTGCTGTGGATTAGTGGTCACATTTCCTACGTGGCAACCACATAATGATCTGTCTAACTCCAGGCTTGAGCCCGTCTTCCAAAGTCTCAGTTGTGAATCATGTAGCTCCGTCTGTCTTTGCTTCAAATGAGCAAACCAGGTTTCCTATTTATTATCTTTTAAACTAGCCCAGACAAAAAGCGAGCCCTTTAACACTATACCTAAAACAGCCAAATAGGTCAAACATGTTATAGGTCAAACATATTGTATCTCCTTTTATCCATTTATTTTAATTCTCACACATCCCCAGAATATAGTATGTATATTAGATTTCAGCGCATTGGTCATTGATTCTACCGTGTCCATATCACTCCAGGATTTTGCCCCTGTCTGCTGTGTTATGGGTAAATGACCTAGTGTTGGCCGCATGCTTTTCCTGTCTGTGCCATGGATACCATCATGTAGATCACATCTATACTTTTCTAGATCACACTCGATGGTGGTTTTGGTGGCTCTGGGGAGTCCTGGAGAACTGACTGACGATGATGGCTGTGTAGTTGTGAGATCATAAATATCCAGAAATA
This sequence comes from Pseudamia nigra, assembly GCA_029823295.1. Taxonomy (NCBI): domain Eukaryota; kingdom Metazoa; phylum Chordata; class Actinopteri; order Kurtiformes; family Apogonidae; genus Pseudamia; species Pseudamia nigra. The sequence continues at coordinate 2,350 of JAQQAE010022299.1, read as the reverse complement.
CAAATGACAATGGTCCTTCAAGTGAGAATTTTGACATTATTTTTAGCCCCCCAGACCTGTTTGATAATTATAGAAATACACAATATGTCTCCTTTAAGGATTTTTCTTCACAAATGGATGTGATTTGGTCATCTGGGTTTATACTGGTTTTAAGAACTCTAGGGGCTGTACATGGACATCAGTACAAATGACTCTAAAATGACTGAAAAGATTACTGACTAAAGATGTATGTATATTTGGTTGGATCATGTCTGACTGGATTCCATTGCAGACAGGTTTAAAATGTTGACACATCTTACAGATCATATACGAGGAAAGACACTGCGCTAAAAAGATAGACTAAAGAGTATTTAAACAGAAACCAAGTGACAATCAAGGCGTTTTAGTAGGATAAAGTTACATGATGGCTGTTATAGGTATACATTTGTGGGTCTTATTTTCATCTGTAGTTATGTGGACTCCATTTAATAAGAGTAATTGTAGGAAAAGTGACAACTGGGCAGCTTCATTGTTTTATTAAAAGAGGTGGTTCTAGCGTTAAAGGAGACAGGATGTACAACAGTTTTGCAACAGCCACAGAAAGAAGCACTGGTCTTATAGGAGCGATCCTTTCTTCCTGTATGCTTGCATTCACCTGACATGAACCCCAGCGGAGTCTGAGATTCTGAACAGGCTGGGTGGTGCTGCAGCCCTGTGGCTGATCTCTCCCTGCACACATCCTCAGGCTGTCTGGGTGTGAGGCAGAGTCTCTCCTACTGGGCCCAATGGCATTCTCCGAATATTTGGCATCATTGAAGTGACTATTTGCATCATTGGCTGTCTTCTTGCTAAATCATATTATTTATGGTCTGACTTATGGTCTTTTGGCGCCTCTCTTTTTAGCACCTCCTCTTGCATGCAGATCACCCTCCCCAGACCTTCAGGAAATATATCCAAAAGGACTTTTATTTTCAGATCGTGCAGAAAATAGCCAATTGTGACAAGTTGATGGTGATAAATGCTGTCAGGAGCTCCTCCAGGGCGTGAAGGGACTTTTTCTGTTATAGCTGTCAAAGTGTGCAAGAAATATTGAAATCAGCACATGTGTCACAGAGCAGGAAAAGTAAATGCAGCCATTGTGCTGTAAAACAGTGTATGTTAATTGACAGTAACGCATTATGCTCTACGAGATCATGTGTTTGCAGTGCTTTCGTCATGTGACAACTGCACATTTCTAGAAAGCCAGTTTCCATTTTCAGTGACCGTGCATTTTCCAGTGAATCCGAGAGGGTTTTAAAGAATTTGTTCATGTAAAAAATGGGGGAAATTTTCAGTTATAGCAATACATGCCTTGCACTGGATGGAACACAGAAGAAACATTAATTTTCAAAATAACTACAGCTGTCAGTGGAGAGAGAAAATTACAATATTTGCCTAAGATGCACTTGAGTGGAAATGAAAACTACATTCAAGAATGCACTTATTTGTTGTACCTGAGTAGAAGTACTTAGTTACATGCCACCACTGCAGCTGTCAGAAAGGGAAGTAACGGTCCGCATATTTGACAGGTGAAGTATGTAGAGAGAAGGGATCTGTTGCCATGGAGACTTTGCGTGCGTCCTTTCGCTGTGACACAGAATCTGGTCACAGGAAGTGACATAGGAGCCAGGGGAGATCAGACTATGAGGTGTCTGAAATGAATACCCTGCAATGACAGCGATAAGTACTCGCAGAGTGAACTGATAGGATGCTCAATAGCTAAAAGTCATGCACAACAAGACAGCGCGAGCCAGCAGAGACGGACAAAGATTGATAGTTACAGGGCTGAAGTGACGTCGCAGTATGATGACAGGTAATGGGACACTGTTGATAGCATCATTAGAGTTAATAGTGGACTTGTGTGCAGGATTGCCTTGAGAGGAAGCCTGAATTAGATGGATTGTGGGTAAGACATGACAGCAGTGATGAAGGCAGGGAGCGCGGGGAGCCTTTACACTGCCAGTCAAAAGTTTGGAGATGTGTCTTCATCCGTGGTTTTTCTTTATTTTTTATTATTTTGAACATTGTGCATGAATATTGAACACATCAAAACTGTGAAAGAACACACAAAATTATGTAGCATGTTAAATTATTTAGAATGATGATGCCTGCACTTGCAGACACATTCAAAGCTCTTGAGATTTTTTGAATTGACTCAAGTAATACAGTCTTTTCTTTATAGTAAATGAGTGTTTCTCACTATAACATTGATCAATCAATCAATCAATCAAACTTTATTTGTATAGCGCCAATCGTAATCGCCGATTATCTCTAGGCGCTTCACAATTCAAGGCCGAAATCTTATGACTATACAGAGAGTAAACCCAACAGA
>JAQQAE010022298.1:0-10286 GCA_029823295.1 Pseudamia nigra | reverse complement strand
GCCAGATCAAACATGCGAATCATTGGTATTTCGCTGTGGCGACCCCTGAGGGGAGCAGCCGAAAGGAGAACAACATTCATTTTATACTGCAATAAAAAGTGAAAACATCCAAGGGGTATGAATACTTTTGCAAGCCACTGTAATACTGATGCTTCCAAAGAGATTGCAATTTAACAGCTCATACCACCCTGAAAAAAAACAAATCACTATTTTCAACTGTTGAACTGACTCAATAAGTCAAGATAATAAATATCATAATCAATCAAAGAATAAATAAATAAGTCTTCATAAAGGGACGTCAAACTACCTAACAAAGATCAAGCTGATTCTTGGTACAATTTTTATTTTTGAGCTACTATTTTCTCTTAAAGTCAACAATTACACTTGAAAAGCATATGAACCAGGCTTTTCAACCGATACCGATATTTCCATTGTTTTTGACAGGAATGTGCCTAAAAAGACGTTCAGGGTGTGAATGTATTTATAACTGGAGCTCATTCCAGGACTCATTTTAAAATCAAGTGACACTACTTAATAGGACTAAGTGTTGAATCCCAATTGATTCAGGACAGTAGTTACTTGCCTTGAGTGAGTTTGCATCATCTCGGGTAGCTTGTTTAGGTAATGACCATTTTAGGCAGGACACTCTCATCTGATTTAAATGTGTTTAAGAGCTTATATGCATTTTTATTTTGGCAGTGACTCAAGAGATGCTCTGGGTCAATCTGCACGAGCCTGACGCAGATGGACCCTGAGATCTAAAACCCCTCTAGCACAGCCTCATGATTTTATATGAAAAAACTAGAGTACAGAAGAAATATGTTTTGGAGTTTGTTATATTATTGTAATTTATTCAGCTTAATTCAGGAGGAGGTTCATTTATATTGTACAACAGGAAGAAGATGAGAGTGAATTAAATGCCCAAAATAACAATACCAACACTGACGGAAATTCATTTTTGACTTTAGACGCCATATTAACTGTTCAACTGGTCAAAGTAATAAATAGCTGAATAAATAAATAATAGCAACTGAGAAAAAATCTGACGTTTAAAAGAGTACCAGATTTTTAACAGATCATTTAAAAGGCACGATAGTTTCATTTAGAAACAGTATGTAGCAGTAACAGAAGTATTTTAGGAAAACTACAATTACCAGGATCAGTATTACGAACCCCCACAAGAACTGACCATTTTACCCAAGCACAGCACAAACCACCACTCTGACTGCATGTGAACTGAAGTTCAAACGTCCAATATTCAGTTCAGAAAGGATTTGAGGCATCACTTGTAAAAGCATCATGCCAAAAACAAAAGAAATGGGTTTGTATCTGAGAGCAAGGATTGTTGAGAGGAAACAGAATGTTACTAAAGTGTTTCCAAGTATCCAGAACTGGAGTGGGAAAAATGGGAAACCTTTGGAAAAGAATCACATTTTTATAGGAAGGCTAATAATTTTGAGTTCACCTCGGAGTAATTTTACATTTTTGAGCTATTATTCCCTCAACTGGCCACTGTTGGAGCTCCAGCATGCTGTGTTGATACCACCAGTTTTTAAGACATTCAAAGAGCATCACACTTGATTGAACTCCTTTGTCCTGTCTGTTGCAGGTTTTGTGCTGGTGATTGGACTAGTGACCTTCTACAGGATCGGGCCTTACACGCACCTGTCCTACTCCTGCTACTTGGACATAGCTGCTTGTCTTTTAGCCACATTGGCTGCAGCCATGCTCATTTGGAACATTTTACACCGCCGCGACGACTGCCTCACGCCTCGGGTCATCATCATCAGTCGCTCGCTGGCATCACCTTTACGTCCACGTTTAGACAATGACTACGTGGAGTCACCTTGCTGAGCTATGTGACTTGACATTTCAGTTGGGAGACCATGCTCCAACGGTGTTGATTTTGGGGGATGCCTTCAGAAGACGACATTCATGTGGTTCTACTGAAGCTAGACTAACATTTACATGCAAATGTAAAATTCTATTTTTCATAACTTGTCTCATTATAAACAAAGAGATCAGATTTATATTGCTGCACAGTGCACAAATGTTTTGACTGAATAAATGCATGTACCAAATAGCCCAGAACAAAACATATTTAATTAATTTCCATTCTGAGTAGGTGAATTGGAAGCAAAATGCAACTTTTTCTAGGAATGTCCTCCGTCTCATCTGTTTTAAAAAAGATCAAGCTGGAACTTGACCTGTTTGGGTGTTTGTACACTTATTAAAATGGCCATCTATATTTTCTTAAATATATATGAACTACAAGTAGTTGGATGATTGTAGAATTAGCACTAATGGGAAACTAATGAACTCAGTCTTAAATGTCGACATAGAAGTACATTAATTTTATTTTTAAAAATGGTATTGGTAATAGACTATAAATAAATCATACCACAATACCTCACCTGTGTTTTAATCTTTTACAGCTTCTTAAATATTACTGGATCTAAATATTAAACATCATATGTTGCAGATACATAGAATATGATGCAAATAAGCAGAGGAAACAGTTAATCTACTAAAAGCTAAAGTTTTCAGTCAGATTGCCTTGATCAAATCCATTTGAAAAGCAAGTTTCATTTTGATCAAAGTAAATGGCATGAAGACATATTACTCTGTCATTACCTCACATTACCTTTAATGTTTCCTCTAGAAAAAATGGAAAAAATATGTACTAATTTATATACATTTATTCATCTAAGAAGAATTTAACAAATGGATGTGATACAGTGAATTGCAATTAAAAATGGACACACTTCAGTGGCTAACTTAATTTTATGTGATGCTTTCTATATAAAACTCTGCTCGCTTGTGGTACATAGTACATAATTAAATTAATATAATGTGGTTGTATGTGCTATCATTAGAAGTAGTATTATCATATATGTCTGCTAGAAACTCAAGGCTATTGTGGCTCTTTCACCCTGACAAACAGGGGCACATGAAAATAATGAGTATAAATCATATAAATTCAATAAATTTATTATTAAGTATTCAGCTGGTGTGTGTTGCTCTCTTGATGTCCACCCAACACAACATGTAGATCTCTGAAGATGAAGAAAATGTCATTTGTAAAGGCTGGAAACTGGTATTTAGTAAGTTCAGTGATGTGTGTGCCTTTATGTGGCCTTACTATATCACCTTATGACAATGCCTACAATAAATGATGTTCCTTGACAAAATGTGCCTATATTACCAATTACAGTACTAATATACACATACAATACATATGAAAAGTACGCACCCCCATTTGGATGTTTTGAAATTTGACTGCATTAAAAACTGAATCCCTTTCGATATATTTAGAAAAAATATGTTTTTAAAACATGCCAATTAATAAGAAATCTATAATGCAAAAAGTAGTCACCCCCTAACATGACTAACTTAAATCAACAGACATTCAGTTAAATGGCATTGTTATTGTCACAGTTTGTGTACGGAGATATTCCGAGTGTGCTGAATGTGTCTAAGGGGACATGTGTGTGGAAGGTCCAGTCACTGCTGAATCAGTATTCCTGCCATTATCTACACTAGGAAGATATAAGACCACTCCAAGCAATTCTCTGAAACAGTTGTTACAAAGTATAAGTCCTGGTATGGCACGAAACAAAGAAAGACATTTAACTGAATATCGCCCCGAACTTCAGTTAAAGCCATCATTAGGAAATAGGAGGTAAACGCATAAGTCTGCCAACAGTTGGTCATCCTCACAAACTGAGAGACCCTAGAAGAAACAGACTCATGAGGGAGGACGCCAACATAAGTATGACTACTTTGAACAAGTTAAAAGCTACATCTGGTGAAAGTTTTTCATCAGTCAAAGCTTTATAAGAGGGCAGCAAAGGGAAAAAAAAGCTCTGATTAAGTCAGAGTTCACCAGGAGGCATGTGGGGACTCCACAGTCAACTACAGGAAGGTTCTTGAGTCTGATGAGACGAAAATTGAGCTTTTTGGCCCAGATGCTGAATGTGCCTCTGCAGCAGGCCCTGGAAGGCTTGTTGGTGTAGAGGGTCAAAAGAATACAGCGAAGTACAGTGGTGCCTCGGATAACGACGATGATCCGTTCCGGCGTCACGGCCAGAATCGGTCGTTGTCCGATGCAACTTTTTCCATAGGAATACATGTAAAACCAATTAGAAAAAGAGAACAATAACTTGGGAGGAGGTTTATGTTCAATGACCTGAAGCACAGACTGAAAACCACACAGACAAGGTTTAAAGACAACACTATGAATGTTCTGGAGTGGCTGAGTCAGAGCCCACACCTCAGTCCAAGAGAATTTGTGGCTGGACTTGAAAGGGGCTGTTCACTCCCGATCACCATCCAATGTGACAGAGTATGAGCAGTTTGGCAAAGAACAATGGAGTAAAAATGTCACTGTCTAGACGTGCAGGGCAGACTGACACATACCCTCCACAGGCTGGATGCTAAAATTGCGGTCAGGAGTGCATCTCCAGAATGCCGACTGCAGCAGGGTGAATACTAATGAAATCCCTTATTTTTCATTATATACGTATAGTTTATCATATGACATGACAAATACTTATTTTTTTTGTAAATTCTTGTCAATAAAGGGTGAAAACATTTTATAGATAATGTATACAGTACACAGAATTTACATGTGAGCTGCAATACCAGTAGAGCTGAGTAAATTAGGAAAATAGTCACTGCAATTATTGTTGGCAATTTACAGTTGCAATCTAACATTGCTTTGTTTGTTTGTTTATCAAAGAAACTGTACTGATAACTTATTTAGAAATGTGAAGTCAAACATACAATCTTAAACTGATGTCTGTGAAGATTCTCAGTCATTCAGGTGGCGAAACGTCTTCAACCAAATTTCCAGTCCAGTCGATGAAAGAAAAACCACACGCCTTGGAATCTTAAACTGATGGATAAATGTGAGGCTCAGGTATTTTTAGATTGAAGCAGCTTGAGTTTTGGATTACTGTCTTCTTCTTCTCCTTTCGGCTGCTCCCCTCAGGGGTCGCCACAGCGAAATACCAATGATTCGCACGTTTGTCTAGATTTGATCTTAATTATGTGAACTTCTCTACCACAGAGACGAGTCCCAGAAGATACAGGTTACTGCTACAGGAAATACATATTCCTGTGGGTGGAGATATGCGGGAATTGAGCACAATGCCAAATGTTTGAAAAAAGAAACAACAGTAAAAATAGCCATCAATGAGGAACTTAGTAAAGCTGTCATCACACCTATTAAACTCTTTGGAATATCCGGCAAGTGGGATATGCTATTTTCCCACTTGTTTGTTTGAATGCTATTTTCCCATCTGAGTTGTTGCAGTGCAACGTGTGAAAGTAATGCAACTGGAGGGAATTGAGAACAAGTGCCCTGACTCACGTATTCCTTTTAAGATTAGATCAGATCTTTACTAAAATCACATATTCCCCAAAGGGCAAAAACACTGCGCAGGAATGAGCACACACATCCTTTTAGTGACCTGATTCAGTGTTTGCAAGAATGGGAAGGGTACTCCTTACGGACCACGCTGGCAGGGGGACCTCATGTACAGTATGTGCGTGAGTGTGAGAGGCACAGTGTGTTTAGAAAAGTACATCCCCTCAGGACACACCCACACACTAACAGAAACAGTCACATACAGTATATACACATTGAAGAGTTCCTTCCCTCTGCACAGACACAGTAAAAGCCCTTAATCATGTCCTGTGTTTAATCTGTTTTTGTGCATTTACATAAACAAATGCTTGATTCAGGTGAATCTGAGTCACTTACAGTATGTAGGTACACAGCACTACGCATTTACGGTTGTTTGCGAGCATAAGTGCTTTTTACTAGAATCAAATTGTAGACCGAGAGAGGAAATTACAGAACTAATAATAGTAATAGTAAATTCCAACTGGCAAGGAAGCTAACTGAAATGAAAATCAAATGGTAACAATGCCCCATTCTGTATCAAAATCCAAATCAAGTGGCGACAGCTCTCTGACTGCAAACCATTATAGAGCATTCTGAGAAGAGTCAAGGTTGCAGTAACAATGCCACCCTTGTGGCCTTTGTTTAGCCTTTGAACTGTAGCCCATATAGCGAGGACTGTGGAGGGAAGTGGTGACAGCAGTCAGACAGAGATGTGTCCTCTGTGGGCATGCCCCCTTTCCATGTCTCCCCTTTAAGAAAACACCACTGAGGCACTAAGTGAGGGTGCTTTCATTCCACATGCCTTTATTTCTGTCACTCCAAACACATCAGTTAAAGACTGGAAATGTGGAGCACTTTCCTATAGCCCTGGTTTCTTCACAGTGGAGGGAATTCAAATTATTTAAAATGCACTGCAAAACACATGAGAACATTCCTCTAATTCTTGGTTAGATGTGTCTGAGATAGGAGTAAGGAGAGGGCCTTGTGTTCTTCATTAGTGCCTTTTTCAGAAGCGCATTCTCACGTTAGCCGCACCTGCTTTGCAAGCTGTTTGAGTTTATGTGCTCTGCCACATCCCAGAGTGAAAACCCCTACCATATGCTGATAAGGATTTCTCAAAAGTTAATGCTTATTGTCAAAGCCCCATTGAAACTGAAAATTTGCAACAAGATGAACTGAAAACATTCAACTATTTGCAAAGCTCTGATCTGCTACATTCTGAAACTTGCCAGGTCAGACTGTTATGCAAAGGTACCAAACATCCTATTTTTTTTTTAAATACAACTGATAAAAGTCAGAAACTCAATAATAATAAAAAGAACCAAAAATGCTGGACACTAACATTTACACTATCATGTCTGCATTGTCTGTGTTTGCTTCAGTAGACCTATTGTGTCCTCTTCCTGCAGTGAACTAAATGAAAAATAAAAAATGGGGAGTGCAGGCATACTGACAGCAGACATACTGACGAGGCTGCCTGCGCTGTGTATATGTCTTTATCTTTGTTTAAAGGACTTGCTAAAAATAACTGGATGATGACAAATATCTCAGTTTGCCAAATAAGTGACAAGATTAATATGGCATCTGTAAGTGTGAAGACACTCACGCTTAACGTGCACATATTGCTATTTTGTTCCCATGAACGTTTTTATATCCAAATAAAAGAAATATATACAAGCAGTCAAAATCTTGGACACACAGTCCCCGTCAGTGTCTTCACTTTACTTTTTATTATTTTCAACATTGCACATTAATACTGATGACATCCAAACTGGAAGAACACATGTGGGATTAGATGGCACTCAGAGAGTGCATACTTCCGCCAAGGCTGTTGTTCACCCAAACTATTATTTTTTGACCAGCAACAAAAACTGAACAATGAGTAGAAATAAAAATAAGTAGTATATTCATGAAAATTAACAAAGTAAGAAAGAAATAAAATTTTTTAAAAATCCACAAAGTAATAAAACCTGCAAGCACCGTTGAATGGGCCCTGACACCCCCAAGCGACCGCGTCCAGGCAGCAGCCAAGGGGTCTCTCCGCCGTCACACTGCTGGACGTCACCCCACAAATTTCACGTAAATTAGATGAGGTTGGTACCATGAGGCTGACTTCCTGTTCCCAGCAGGTGGCACTGTGATTTACATTAAACGTTGTTTTGCACGTGTGTTCAGACGTGGACTCTTATCGGACATGTGAATGTGAGACAGATCTGATCATCTGGAGCTGAGATGCAGCATTTACGGTAACTTATTTATAGGTGGCGCTATAACTGGAATACATTATTGTTATATCGTTGTGTTCAGGACAGGACTTTTATCCTACATGTGAAGTTTGGTGTAGACTGGATAAAGAACTGATGAGTTACAAGAGGTAATTTATGGCGAGGCCCCAAAATCCGTGGCCCCGCCCTCAATGTATAGTTTCATGGACACTCACCGCCTGAACATCGTTGGGTAGTCATCTTGTCTAGTTTGACTGTGCCAAATATGAAAATAATTGAATAAAACCACTCAGATGAGTTTGTTCAGGGAGAAAAATGCCAAAATGACTACAAAATTCAAAATGGCTGCCATAAAGTTGGACTTTTTCAACCAAATGACTTTTGTTAGATCTTGGTTTGTCCATTTGTCCATTAGCAGTATTACACAAAAAATACAGGACAGATTTTGATGAATGACTCCATCTCATAATTTTAATAAAAGTGAAAAATTGATCCAGAATCTGCATCCTGGCCCAGATCGTCTCCAAAATTTAATGGGTTCATTCTTGTCCCAAGAGCTATCGTGGTGAAAATTTCATTAAAATCTGTCCTGTAGTTCTGCGTAATCCTGCTAACAAAGAGAGAAACGAACAAACAGCTAAACAGACAAACCAATATGATCATATAACCTTCGCAGAGGTAATTATGTAGCAAACAAAAGTGCTACCTCAAACATATTTTTGATAGTTTTAGTGACTGCACTTTGGGGCACAGTTAAAGTTTTTGACATTCATTTTTGATTGACTGACCTTCATTTCTTAAACTAATGATGGAGTGGTCTTTTCTCTTAACATAACTGATTGTTTCTTGACATAATATGGATTTGTACAGTAGTTGTAATAGCAATAATAGGGCTACTGACTCTGTACCCACTCTTCCTCTGCACAAGACAACTGATGGCCTAAGGTACATTAAGAGGGCAAGAAATGGCACAAATTGTGATTTGTAAACTGTTCCAGATGACTGCCTCGGTAATCTGATGAGAGAATGCCATGAGTGTACAAACCTGTCAAACCTAAATATAAAACGTGTTCTGGGTTGTTTAACACTTTGGTTCTTTATTATATAAATCCATACATGTTCTTTCACAGTTTGGAGGTGTCCAAACTTTTGATTCGTAGTGTATAACAAGTATAACATGTACAACAAAGGTGTGCATCTACTTCACCTCAGAACAAGGAGCGATGTGTGACACCTTACCTCTTAATGAGTTTAATAGACTTGAATGCTTCGTCCATATCACCGATGGTCAGGTAGAAGCTGAAGTTGAGCATGGCGTCTCTCGTGGCCTTTTCACAGTTCTCCAGGCCAACAAAGTCTCTGAGAGCCCTCCTGGACACCATGTGAGAAAATTGAGCAGCTGGTTCTCTAGGCGGCTGGAGGTTGTTTGGGGGAACAGATGATGGCAGTCCTGGATCTCTCTCACCAGGCTACGGCAGAGAAACATGGTGTTACAATGGAAAAGAATGATTCAAAGATAGGAACAAAGCATCTTGTGAAAATGTTAGATCCTGTTAGTGGGTGAACTGTAAAATCTGACATCCTCATTAGGCTTTGGGCTTGTGGGTACACAGCAGAGCAAACCAAACGACAACAAAGCATCGCAGAACGAAAAACGAGTCACTGGGAGAAGACGCTGGGGAACTGGGCACTGCATAGTGAAATTTTGACATTTCACTGAGCACATTTTTGTACTGCTGAGGGAGCCAGTATTTTCATATTGCATATATGCAGCACAAGACATACACAATAACAGCTGCTGGAAGATGGGAATCATAATAATTAATACAGAAGCTATCTGGACAGGGGATAGTCACTTACTTCTGGATGAAAGACACCACCCCTCCGATATAATAGCTGGGGTGTGTTAGACCAAACACAGAGTTTCACAAAATTTTCCAGATAAGAACAGAGATGGTGCAAACAAAAACATTAAAATATGCTTTAACTTGAGCATTTAAAAATTACTATTACTATTAAAATTACTGTTAACCTTTAGAGAAAACCCAGCTGTTTCTATTGAAAACCTTTGACTGAGTAAGGAACACATACCCACAATGGTGTTCTCTGTCCTCACCTTGCAGCTGAAGTAATAGTAGGGGACATCCAGAGCAAGGAGGGCCTGGAGCCCTGGAGATTTAGGGTAGCAGTCCTGTAAAAGCAGTCCATGCTCCTGGGTGCAGAAGAGTGTAACAACCGACACATCCACCTGAGTGGAAAGAAGGAAATGCAGAATCAGACTTTGAGCACTACTTCAAATATCCATTTTGCCTGTTGAAGTGAGTGTAATGTTTACCGCATCAAAATAAGCAGTTGATAAGGATTCAGCACTGATCGGCATTGTCTCACAAACAAAAAGACGAGGTTCACTCTCATCCCAGAAGTGAGATACAGGGCAGCGACCTCTGAGCTCTGACTCTTCAAACTGCTGCCTAAAACATATAGAGGAGATACACGGTGAATAATTACCATTATAAGGCTTAGTTGAAGCATATAAGTAGCAAATAAGTTGATCACTTTGGATCACAGCTAAAGATATTTTTACTTTATTCAGCCACTGCTTTTTTATGAAGTCAGAGATATGGTGAGATATGGACCAAAAGGATGGGAAA
>JAQQAE010022297.1:0-10286 GCA_029823295.1 Pseudamia nigra | reverse complement strand
ACTACACTCATGTCAAAACAATGGCAGCAGCTGAAAAAATCTCCGCCTGCGGGCAGCGCGGTTAATTACAAATCATCACCTTGCATTCTGAAGAAACCTAGGTGAGTCACCGGACAGTATCTGAGTGAAATGATGCAGACTTCGCCATAAAATCATTACAATCATCTGGACGATTTCCGTGTTGTGATCCATGATACCAAATCTGTTGAATGCATTGGCTGCAGCTTCTGATGATGTACACACAATGTACAAATGATGTGATGACGTCTGTACAAGATCAATCGAGCCTTGGCCCACATTAATGGAAGCAGAGACGCGCCGGGGACTGGAAAGGTGTGAAGTGGGCTCCGGCGCGGCTCGAGCCAAAATGGCCCCAGTGTGAGTACGCCTTTAGTTTCACCTGGGCCATGGTCATTACAGAGTCATTGGGATCCCTGCCCCTGACAGAGACAGGGTCATAGAGGGTTGTTAGAGGTTTCACCCATAAGATGGTGACAGAAGGCAGGTGAATGGAATGACCCAAGAAATGGAGCCACTGCTAAGGAATGTGACATAATCTATATTATGCTGAAACTTTTTTTTGTTAGATCAGAGGTCTCACTTACACATACTGTCCTGCATGTGAGTTTTTCCTGTGCACAACTTAAATAAAGAAGCAGAAGATTCCAAACCTGTTTTCAAGTGTTGTGATTCATTTCTCACCCCACAGTTTCCATAATTACAATACATATGCAATATGTATTCACCACATATAGTGATCTATTCATAAAATTATGGTTCCCCTATATAATATTTATAACATATACAGTACATATCTATTTATGTGCCAATGGCTAATTCTTATCTACAGTACTTGTTCATACGTACAATACACTACTCATTAATTTATAGATACATAATTACTCAGTTATTCAATAACATACACCACATCCTTCTAATAATAAAACACATCTCATGTCCTAATGTATAGTTTATACATATAATAGACCTTCCATATATAAAATAAATACAGTACAATAAACTTTTCACATACCAGTACATAATAATACATTAATCTTGGCATTGTCATAGGAACATGCCATCAGAGAAGGAAAAATATCTACTAATGCAAAAAGCAAGAGGAAGCTCCTTACCACATCAGTAAGGGTTAAATAACTTGCTTCTGATGAAATACATTAATCAGTGCAGTAATTATCCAATGGAAGACTCGGAACTAATTTCCTAGTTAAATCCAGGAGGTTTTTCTTTGGCCAGGCAGTGTATTATTAAAGAAATTCTAAGGTACTTTTTCCATCCTGAGCTTCATCATGATTTTCTTTCAGATGCTGCCAATCAGCAAAAACATGACTGGAAGTTTCTCTTTAGCTCAAGTTACAAAAAGGAAGTTCAACACCACAGGGAGCCAAGGAAAGAGGAATGTCTGTTCTAGATCTCGACGCCAGAGAGTCAACCACACAGAGCTGTAGGAACGCAAGGAATGTGTCTTTCCTAGTTGGAGCGAGCCTTGTAACTATCCCAGACACTGTCCTGAGTGCTTCCCTACATATCAGCTCTAATGTCTGGCCAAGTCTGTAATGCAGACGAGAGGAGCTGAGTCACAGGAGGGGTTGTGTGATTTTGAACTCCTTGAGATTTTTCACTTCCAGAAGTGAACAGGGATTCTCAGCTTGTGTAATCATAGTGTTACAAGGATCATGTCACAGTCAGAAGCAAACAGCGTGTCTGATAATGACTCTTTAGTGCATATTTGTAATGACAGCCTCACATTGTCATCTTTGTAATCACCTCTTACATTTGCTCTCGGTGTTTCTCATCGTACTTTTCTTACTCCTGTGTCCATTACACTCTTCGGCCATCCTGCCAGCAGCTGCCATAGTAACAGGTGTCGTATATAGATGTTATGTATCTGCCATCAGCACTAGTGTTACAAGGACTCATCTATAAATACATGATAGTAACATGATTTACTGCCCTGCTTCCTGTGCTCGGTGGGCCCAATTAGATAAGGTAAAGTACAGTAGAGATAGAGTAAATCATTTTGCCCACCTAGGAGGAAGCAAACCCATTTGTTAGGGGGACAGAGGCACATTGATACTAATAGAGTCACTCTGTCTTGTCGCTGACCACTGTCACTGTGTGTGAACAGGTGTGCATCGGTGGGAGCTCTTATTTTGTGTGTGGTGGACGACTGTGTATTGTCTGGTTTTGTTTGGTGCATATTGTCTGGGACTGTAATGAGATTCAGGGGTTTTTTGTTCTACATATAAATGCCTGCAGGGGGCTGGTAGGGGGTCACACCATGGTGAGCAAGGAGAAAAACACTGAAGGGTTTAAATCTTTCTATTTCTCTGAAATAGCACTCTGGATAGCAATATCTGCTATCACATTCAATACTGCTGAAAAATCAGCAAAAACATATAACTGCTGTTGCCCTTCTTGCATTTTTTTCCAAATTATCCCTATGTACTGCAAGTAATATTCAAGCATTTATTCCCTTGTGCACAGAGCGAAGGGAGGCCGTTCAAAAGGTTATATCAATATCAAATAAGGCTTGTAAAAAGTGTGGTCGCTGCAAAACTACGGTTGTTAATTCAAAGTATATAGAAAAGCATATTTGTGACAGATTGAGTTAGAGCCATGCTGAGATCTGTCAAGATTCAGCAAAAGTCATAGAGAGACACATTTGCTAGAAATGCACCGAAGCTAAATCTGCAGTTAAAAACACAGCTGCTTTAAGTCAAAGCTTGTCAAGACCCCCTTTTCTCATAAAGCATGAGTCAGTGATAAGCGGCAACCACCATGCCTGCGTTGGATTCAAGTGGAAGTGTTATAAAGTGCAGTGATTTTAGTGTCCACTGGGGGCTGAATAAAAGGTCCCTGCAGAGCACATTAAAATGGCAAAGTTTACAACCTGGTACAAGCAACAGTTTTAGTGTTTATGGTTTATTATGACCTTGGTGAAGACTGTATGTAAGATGAATTTTTATATAACTCACCAGTTTATATGATACTGAAGCCGATTTTCATGCATAATTAAGGGAATTGACTACTTTGACTGACAGGTGAGTCGACGGAGTCCATTTTTGGTGCGTCAGGAGTAAGCAGAGGTGCCACGACACCCAGATCACTTATATTTAAACTTCTAAACTGCTCTTCAGAAAATCTATGGGTGATGTTGAGGAGGGTTTGTTTATCTCTTATTTACATTTCTGGTCAGTGATGATCATTTGCTTCAAGGTGCATTTTCAATGTCTGTCAAGTTCAGTTTTCACATACCGGTATACAGTATCTCTTGCTCTGCAAATATAGTCCATGTGTGTTTACTCTCCTCCAGCTGTGTCTCACACACTTGCAGAAATAATGCAAAAATGCCTCAAAACCATCTAACCCTAAAAAATCCAAATTCACTCTGTTCACTTCTTCATCAAAAATCACAGAATTAACTCCCATTCCTGTCATCCATGAGCTCAGATGAACTGCAATGGAAGCTGAACTAGGAGCTGACAAATACAAAGCTTTTACTGCAGAAACTGTCAGTTACTCTAGATTACTGCTCCTTTTACGTGTATGGGGGAATAGGCAAGTGCTAGGCAATGTGGCCAAAAATGTTCTCACGATCAGATGATATCAATAATCATAACTATAAATGTCCTGAATAAAAGTTGAAGAAGCCACATGATTATTTTTAGTTATTGCAACAAGTGCAACAATGCAAAAATGATGACAACATAGCAGACACAATAAGACACTGATTCATTTTCTAAACCTTAATCCCCGCAAGGTTCAGGGAGAGCACTGAAGCCTATCCCGGCTGACTTAGGGCGACGGTGGGGTACACCCTGGACCAGCCAGTTCATCACAAGGCTGACATAGACACAGATAATCATTCACACTCACATCCATAGATATGAACAATTTAGAGTGACCAAAGCACCTTTTGATGGTGGTTGTGTTGCCCACAATGAGACATAAAAGATGCAAAAAAAAAACATAGAAGTTAGATAAAGATGAATCATATCAAAACATCATGAAATACACAAAATTACAAAAATGTAAAAGATGTAAAAGTTGAAGGTGAAAAGATACACAAACAAATAAAATGACACTTTAAGACATAAAACATTGTGTCTCATTTCATGATTTTTAAAGGATTGTCCATTTAATTTATTTCACTTAAATCTAATGAACTCAGGTCCCAGATCATCAGCATTAAATTTCACAATATAATTGGTGGAGGATGATAAGGTAATGGTCACAGCTGAAGCAGAAACCATGGTGAGGCTACAGCTGACGTAGTAGGACAGAGATGAGAAGCAGGAGGACAAAAGAAACAAAGAGCACAGTGGGGAGCAGAGAGAAGCCGTAGGGATCCAGGATGTTGACATTGGGGGTGATTCACTCATCGCTGCTCAGATTTAAATGACACCCTGCTCTTTTTACGCAGTCAGCCTGGAGCAAACCCAGAGGTGAGACTTCAGCTGTCAACACAGTCCAGGAAAGAATAAATATACCAACCTAAATCCAGTAGACGCACATTGAATTAAAAAGGACCCAAAAAAAACTTGCAGTTTTTTTTTTTGAAGACTTCTAAAGGTAACTAGAATAACATTGTCTGCATACTGTCCAGTTTTTTGCCTCTATACAATGCCTATGTAGCCCTTCATGAGTCCTTAAAAATTGTAGAAGTTATCATCAGTCGTTCACAAACTCAGGATCTGAACCCAGTATGGTTCCTTTGTTAATTTTTGTTCATTTTCTTCATCATTTTGTTTATTTTTGCTCATTTTTGTTGTTGTTTTTTTTTTTACTTTTGTCCATTTTGATAATTATTTTGTTACTTTTCAGCTTATTTTGTCAATTATCTGATACTTTTCTCAGTTGTTTGGTTTTTTTTTTTATCGGTTTGTTTTTTATTTTGTTCATTTTGCTGATAATTTTGTTTATTTTCTTGACTACTTTCTTTATTTTTCTTACTTCTTTTTTGCTTATTTTGTTCATTTTCTGCATCCATGTGTTCATTTTGACTATTTTGTCCATTTTGGTTCATTTTCTTGATTATTTTTTTAATCAATTTTGTTCACTCTCCTGTTCACTGTGTCCATTTTGTTGATTGATATATTCTTCCTTGTTCATTTTTACCCAATTTTGTCTATTTATATTCTTTGTTTTGTTTGTCTGTTCAGTATGTTTTATTCATTTTGATAACTTTTGTGCAGTTTTTCACAATCAATTTACTTGTGTTTGTTGATTTTGTTGATTATTTTGTACAGTGCACTCATTTAATTAATTTAGTGCGTATTTTGCCTCTTTTGATTAATTGCTACACTGTAAAAAAATGTTGTTAGTTCAACTAAAAAATTCATTGCAACAGACTGCCACATGAGACCTAAAAAATTTAAGTTTTGTGAAAGTGTTGCTCTAATTTATTTATTATGTTATTTTGTTCATATAATTAATTTTTTTTCTTTTTCTGAATGTATTTTCTTCTGTTGGCCCAACAAAAATAAATAAGTTGTGCCAATGAAAGAATATAAGTTGCGCCAACAAAAGAAAATGCATTCAGAAAAAGAAAAATTATTAATTATATGAACAAAATAATGTAAGTTAGAGCAACACTTTTCCAAAACTTGAATTTTTTAGTTGGTCTCTTCAACTTAAGAATAATGTGGCATCTGTTGCAATGAGTTTTTTAGTTGAAGTAACAAATTTTTGTTAGTTCAACTGAAACTAACATTGTTAGTTTGTTAGTTACAATGTAAACGTATATGTTTACCTTGTAATAGCATCAAACAGCAGTGTTTCACTGTATTTTATGGGATTTTAATATAAGAAATAAGCAAAATATTCACCTAAATGAAGTCAAACATAGAATCAAGTTGGCTTTTGCCCTGGGTTCAGGTCACCGCCTTGTGATAATGGCGGCTTGCGTCCTTGCAAAATCCCTCGGGAGACCCCACATGACCAAGAAGGCTCAGATGTGCATGTGTGCACAGGCACAGTTATGACATTTTGGCTCAACTAATGTGAAACAACAATTTGTTCATTTTGCCAACACAAAACATTAAGTGAGACCAACTTTTGACCCAAAACACATTCAACTTAGTTGATATAACTAATGTAGTACAGTTTGCACGGTAACTTAGAATTTATTGTTCTACTAACTGAATAATTACAGTTACATGTAACTCAGCAACATCAAGTTGGGTTTTTTACAGTGTATAAACATAACATGAACAAAATCAGGTGATTCTTATACATATTGTTATGTTTTACATTTAAAGAATATTAAAATATTATGATATATGGATTTATTTTCATCTGCAAAATGGAGATATTTGGGTCCTGAAGAGACATTTTTTTCATTTCTGTTTAGGGTTGTATACTAAAAAAGGTCAAAAAATGTTCATGAGTCACTAAGGCACTGAGTTTCAGGTGAATAAAAACCAATTACATGTAAAGTTGAAATGTTGAAGCAGAAATGAATCTGCATGTGATGATAGTGACACCATCTCTACAGTTTTGCTTCCATCTTCTGCTAATACTAGTCAGCAACGTCTCAGGAAGAGAAGTGCAAGTACCAGCTGAACCAGAAAGCTCCTGCATTTCCAGGATCTGTAAAGTGCACATGAATTTTCCACAAGTACAAATGTGCTGTGGCCCAAGTGTCGGAAGTGAGATTATCTAGTGTGTCACTTTGCCATGAGTGATGTGGCAAAACACCATCAAGGACTCTCCAAGCTGTGGGGCTGTGATGAAAACTTCAAAACTGTCATGTCAGTTATTCATCGCGCAGGCAAAGTGTACACGGCTCTGGATCCTACTATCTCAAGGGAGTAAAAAGCCAACTGTTCTCAATCAGTCTTTCCCAGTGGCTTCCTCTAACTTACCATTTCCTTTAAAGGGAGGATCAGAGGAGAATGAGCAAGTGTAACGTGAAGGTGAAAAACCAGATCAGAGATAGTCTGGATGCTAATGTCAGGTGGCACTAAGGCTGAGCGATAAGGCTAAAGATGTTCTCATGATAAAATGTGTTCATAGTAGACATTGATAATTACCACGATAAATATCAAAACGTTGTTTTATTCAGGTTTGAAGACTTTTGGTCCTGAGTGGAAGCTGAAGAAACAAGATGATAATGTGTCACTTTAAAACATTTGTGGAAGATGGAACAAATTGAAAAAAATATGGAAAAGACATAAAAAGCCAAAAATACATTTGTTTATTTGCATGTTTATTTGACAGGGACAAATGCATTTATGCTTTCATAAAAACATACAGTACAAAGTAGATGCCATGTGCACAGGCTTCTAGCCAAGCCAGTCCTTGGTTAGGCTTCCAAGAGTATTGAGTTTAAGATACTACAACCACCAGATACATACAATAAAAGTAATGTATAAAATAACAATAATGGAAATCAGTATATGTATGGAGACCTGAATTCTGTCAGTTTCTTCAGCTCTGATGATAATGCATTCTCTAGTTTTCATGACAGAAAAGACTTAAAAAGATGAAAACGATAGCAAAGACCTTAAAAATGCAAAAAGGCAAAAACAGTATAAAAAGATGAAAATGTAGGACATGTAAAAAGACAACCAAATAATAAACGGCATATGAAATCTAAAAGATGTCAAAAAATGCACAGATTACCCTGTCAAAAAACAAAATCCACAAAGCACAAAAAACTGAAAATGACAAGATTCAAAAGATATAAAGACATGACAAAATGAAAAACATGTGGTCTCTGATTTCATTATTTCTGTCTTTTTATTACCTCCACCAAGGAGGTTATGTGATCACGTTGGTTTGTGTCTTTGTCTACAGTATCTGTCAAAGCGTTAGCACGACTATGCAAAAACTACTGGACGGAGTTTGCAGAGGTAGCACCTGGGCCAAGGATGCACCCATGATCAGGGTCAGGATGCCGATTCTGGATCAATTTTACCCTTTCTTTAACATTGCAAGATAAGGCCATTCATCAAAAACCATGCAGTAGTGTTTGCCCAATCCTGCTAACAGACAGACAAACTGACCAACAGACAAACACACAAACCAACATGAATGCATAACCTCCTTGACTGGTCAAAAAAAAATAACAGTTTGGGTGAACAACAGCCTGGAGGTGGAGGTATGTGCTTTCTGACTGTCCTCTGGTTTATTTTGATTTAGTTAAATCTAATCAGCAATGTGTAAGTTGTCATTATCTGGACTAAATTATACCATACATAATTTACAATAATGACAGTTGTTTTTTAGCTTTAGAAACTGTTTTATCAAAATATTTGAATTACTTCCATAGTAAGAGTTTTGTGCATAAAGTTGATTGAAAAGGTTAAAGAGGTTTGGTGAAAACAGCACAATATTCTTATCCTTTTTATTTGTGTTGATGCATAAATACAAGACATGAAAAACCTTCATACTTGGACAATTTTCTGTCATCTTGGCTTCTAGTTTCCACTCACACTGTAAACATCTTCCTCACCAGCCACGAGTTTGTGTGAGTCTGCATCAGTCCTCATCATGTTAGTATGTTTGTAAAGACAACACAGTTCTTCATTTATTTCCATAAAATATTAATGTCTTCAGACTGTTTCCATTTCTTGTTCTAGATTAATCTCAGGGTCAAATAAAATGCCTTCTGCCCTGCTTCATAATTTTGCTGCTTGGTGCTATTTCTGTGTATGTGCATCCTCACTCATTTTATTTTGTCACATCCGACCACGTTTGCACCTTTCAACCTAGACATATGAAACCCAAAAGAAGAAAAGACTTTTTTTCTCTTAATCTGTCACTTGAATAAAAATAAGAACCTCAAATTGAACAGAAAATCTGAAAGTCATACTTTTTTACTTCTGTTCTTAAAACTCTTGAAATTCATACCAGTGCTGCTCAAAAGAAGTCAGTATTTAACATTTTTCATTGTAGAAATGAGAATCACAAACCGAAGCATCTGCCTCTGGGCTTCCATCCATCAGAATGACTCAGGTCCAACACTCTGCTCTCCTGTTATTACATTTCAGAAAATTAGACCAAATTAATTTCTGTGTCATATCAGTATACCAATGATACAGCAGCTAGATGATTGTTAAACAAGCGGTGTGACGTACTGTAGCTGGTGTGTGGCTCTTACTGACTGCTAGGCATTTTCCTTTTCACCTTTTATTGCCTCCACTTCTACTGCTCTGTGCTGTACAGTATGTGTGGTTTTTTTATGCAGGAGCTAAGTAGGCATTTTGGCCAAATTAATTTTCGAATATAAAATCCATTTGCAATGGAAACCAATCAAGACAAGAAGGGACAGTGGAACACATAATGCTCCTGGCTGCCACTCGGTGCTGGTGCAGTGGGAGGTGAACGCAGAGGACAGGTGCTTAGTAACAAGCCATGGAAATGCAGCCTAATGAGCAGAGCCATGCCTCACTGCCTAGACTGCACCTATTCTTAGTCTTTTTAAAATGTTTACTGCATGTGGCTTATGCATGAATGGGCTTCTTTAAGAGAGACCCTACATATTAGGTTATTACAAATTACATGGTTTCCATAAAGACTTTTCATGTACTCCATGGCCAGGTCACCTAAAATGAAACACCAGGACAAGGATGATGAGTGAAAGCATGTGGTCTGCAGATTTTTGCTTCCCCCGTTTCTCATTTCATCTTATCTATTTTGTTTGCTCTTTCATGTTGTGCTGCCATCGGACCACTGTTATGCTGCATTATCCGGAGGTGCGTCTGAATACATATGGATAAACAGATTGAAGATATCAGTATTATCTGCACAGCTCAGCCTGCTGTATGCACATATCTAGTATCTTGATCAGACTGAACATTGTCATTGTAGGGAAACATCTGAAGCAACAAATCAGACACCAACAAACAGCGCTGATGTACCTCCTGAAGCGCTTGTGGGTGTTTATATCTGGAAACCTTTATATCTGACCGCTTGCTTTAGATATACATAACCAGTCAAAAGTTTGTATACCCCGTCTCTTTGAGTAGTTTTTCTTGCCAAAGACCACACGTGAAATTATGTAGTAAACAAATATAATACATCTATTATATTTTAACTTGTCCAAATGAGACACATTTAGGTTTGATAAGTGTTTCTTGTCATAATATGAATTTGTACAGTAGTTGTAGTAGTACTACTGTTAGCTCTGTACCCACCCTCCCTCTAACACGAGACAACTGATGGTCTAAAGCACATTAAGGACGTACTCACACTAGGGCCGTTTTGGCTCGAGCCGCGCCGGGGCCCACTTCACACCTTTCCAGAATTCTGCGCGTTTC